>OX336390.1:876388697-876670931 GCA_946902985.2 Meconema thalassinum | reverse complement strand
ACTTCGGATCCTTCTGCACTAAATTCCCAAGAAAACTAGAATGACGTAGTCAAAAACAAACTAAACGTGTGGCATTCTGCATTAGCAAAGATTGTTAGTCACTGGAAATTCTAAAAGAAAAGGAAAAAAAACACTGATAGTCAGTCTGAAAGACTTGACTTCATATCATTTTAAATGCTACAAATGCCACAAATGCTACGTGAACTCCTTTAGGGAAAAAAATAAGAAAAAAATAAGGAAAAAAATCAACAGAGAAAAAAACAAGTGCAAACCAAGGTCAAAGGAGGTAGCTGGCTGGATGACGTCACACACCTCAGTGCATTCTCGGTACATTTGGTCCCGTCACCGTAACGTAACGCCAGACCCCAGAGAAGTCGACATAATCATTTAAAATGATAAAATTACTGTCAGGTTCCTAAGAGAAAATGTCAATGTTGGAAAGCTAGCATCGAGTCTAATAATTTGCACACCTCTGGAATTGCATAACCTAACTGCCAGTAAGATCATTCAGCGGTACTTATTTAGCGTTTTTTTTAATCATTTCAAATGATCCTGTCGACTTCATCGTTATGCTTTGGGCTACCGTTATGCGTTACGGCGTGTATGACGTCATCATGATGTTCAGTGCATATGCACCGAGTCTGAGTTTACTCCTGGGCTATGACGTTATGCGATACGGAGACGGAGAGCGCGTGACGTCATGCAGCAGAGTGCACCTCCCGCTCTCCGTTCCCCGCGCGGGAAGCCTAAGTTAATGGGTGATGGAGTCTGTTGAAAGAGCCCTCCTGAGCCTTTCTAACATGTGTAGCATTTGTAGTATGCGTCATTTGAAATGATATAAAGTCTAGTCTTTCAGACTGACTGTACCTTTTTCTTTACATTGAACTAGAGGAAACAGAACCGAGTGAATATTAGAACTGCTGTGGCATTTCAAAAAAAAAAAAAAAACTTTATGTACCTTTAGGACAATCGGTCGTTGTTGTTGTTGTTGTTGTTTGAGTCTCCAGTCTTTTGACTGGTTTGATGCAGATCTCCATATCTCCCTGTCCTGAGCTAATCGTTTCATCTCTACATAGCTACCACACCCAACATCCGAGGCAATCTGTTTAACATATTCTAACCTTGGTCTACCCCGACAGTTCTTGTCCTCGACCCGTCCTTCCATGACTAAGCTTGCTATTCCTGGGTGTCTTAGTATGTGTCCTTCCAACCTATCTCTTCTCTTCATTAGCAGTCACCAGAGAAATCTTTCCTCTCCCACTCGTCTTAATACCTCTTCGTTTGCAACCCTATCTACCCATCTGATCTTCATCATTCTCCTGTAACACCACATTACAAACGCTTCAATTCTCCTCTTTTCTGCTGCACCAATAGTCCAAGTTTCACTTCCATAGAGCACCATGCTCCAGACAAAAGGCTTTCAAAAATGACTTCCTAGTACCTAAATCTATATTCGATGTCAAAAAATCGATTTTAATAAAGTATTTATTAAAATGTTCAGTGTTTCATGCATTCAACGATGTATAACACTATAATATTTTTTTGGATTTAAAGGTCAAAAACGAGCAATTTAATCAAGGCGTCATTTGGAACACGCCCACTCTGATAAGTAGTGACGAAGTTAAAGTATAGGAGAAATATATGCTCAGCAGCTCACCAAGGAAGAAGAGGAACCGTAAGAGGAAGAGGGAAGGTCAAAAATCATTAAAACAAGGAGATTATGATTATGATGCTGGAATGTTTTGAATTATGGTGAGCCATGGTACACATGCATTTTTAGCCCATTTTCAATATTGAAACAAGATGTTCAGTAAAGAACATATAGCCTACTTTCTCCTAAATGCATGGGTATTGTTATAACTCTTTGTCCTTTTCAAGGAGTATGATTGGATGTTGGTTGTAGTAGCTTGTTGAAATACAACGTGCTATAGGGATATTAAACATGAATATGAGGTGCCCTTTGCTAGTGCTACCTCTGTACCAAATTTCGTTCAATTCGGTTTCACCGTGTTGGAATTGATAGGGGGAATCGATTTGCACACATACTTGGCCACCATCTGCAAACTATTGGGCTGATGTTCTTGCAGTTTGGTCAGAATATGTTTCCCACATAAAGATATGGTGTTGCAAAATTTGGTAGAGACTAGATTAGCTTTTAACATTTGGGTGGCCGCGATTACGTTTCCGTCAAGATAGCGGTGATATAAAACATGACACTGAGGGGCCCTTTGCTAGTGCTACCTCTGTACCAAATTTCGTTCATTCGGTTCCACCGTGTTCGAATTAATAGGGAGAATCAATTTTGACATAAAGATGGCCGCCATCCGCAAACTATTAGGCTAATAACCTATTAGATTGGTCAAAGGATGCTCCCTCCATAAAGGTATGGTGTTGCAAAGTTTGGTAGAGATCGGATGGTTATGTTAGTCGTAATTTAAGTTAAGCTTTGAACATTTGTGTGGCCGCCATTACGTTTCTGTCAATATGGCGGCCATATAAAACATGACACTGAGATGCCCTTTGCTAGTGCTACCTCTGTACCAAATTTCGTTCCATTCGGTTTCACCGTGTTTGAATTAATAGGGGGAATTGATTTTCACACAAAGATGGCCGCCATCCGCAAACTATTAGGCTAATGACCTATTCATTTGGTCAAAAGATGCTCCCCCCATAAAGGTATGTTGTTGCAAAATTTGGTAGAGATCGGATGATTAGGTTAATCGTAATTTCATTTAAGCTTTGAAAATTTGTGTGGCTGCCATTACGTTTCCGTCAAGATGGCGGCGATATAAAACATGACACTGAGGTGCCTTTTGTTAGTACTACCTCTGTACCAAATTTCGTTCTTTTCGGTTGCACCGTGTTCGAATTAATAGGGAGAATCGATTTTCACACAAAGATGGCCGCCATCCGCAAACTATTAAGCTGATGACCTATTAGTTTGTTCTAAGGATGCTCCCCCCATAAAGGTATGTTGTTGCAAAATTTGGTAGAGATCGGATGGTTAGGTTAATCGTAATTTGATTTAAGCTTTGAACATTCGTGTGGCCGCCATTACGTTTCAGTCAAGATGGCGGCGATATAAAACATGACACTGAGGTGCCCTTTGCTAGTGCTACCTCTGTACCAAATTTCGTTCCATTCGGTTCCACCGTGTTCGAATTAATAGGGGGAATCAATTTTGACATAAAGATGGCCGCCATCCGCAAACTATTAGGCTAATAACCTATGAGATTGGTCAAAGGATGCTCCCTCCATAAAGGTATGTTGTTGCAAAGTTTGGTAGAGATCGGATGATTAGGTTAGTCGTAAATTAACTTAAGCTTTGAACATTTGTGTGGCCGCCATTACGTTTCTGTCAATATGGCGGCGATATAAAACACGACACTGAGATGCCCTTTGCTAGTGCTACCTCTGTACCAAATGTCGTTCCATTCGGTTTCACCGTGTTTGAATTAATAGGGGGAATTTATTTTCACACAAAGATGGCCGCCATCCGCAAACTATTAGGCTAATGACCTATTCATTTGGTCAAAGGATGCTTCCTCCGTAAGGGTGTGTTGTTGCAAAATTTGGTAGAGATCGGATGATTAGGTTAATCGTAATTTGATTTAAGCTTTGAACATTTGTGTGGCTGCCATTACGTTTCCGTCAAGATGGCGGCGATATAAAACATGACACTGAGGTGTCCTTTGCTAGTGCTACCTTTGTACCAAATTTCGTTCAATTCGCATTCACAGTGTTCGAATTGATAGGGGGGGACAGACATTCAGAGTACACACACTCACACACACACAGACACACACACACACACAGACTCACACGCACACATACACACACACACACAGACTCACACACACACATACACACACACAGACAGACACACTTTTTTCGCCCTGTGTTGATCTCATAAGTCTACTTTCATTTTTTGCAAAAATCGAAAGTAGGCTAAAAATAGGCTTATGGGATCACCTTTTGTCTGTGTGCGTGTGTGTGTGTGTGAGGTGTGTGTGTGTGTGTCCTAATAACTTCTAAACGGCTGGAGCAATTTCAATCAAACTCGGTAAGTTCATAGCACTATTCCGGACGACTCCGACCGTGCCCTTCAAATTTTGTTACGTCTCACCAATCGAATATGGCGGCTGTGCGAATTATTTCACCAGCATTCAATATCTCCGAAACTATTTCCGATATCACCATGGAATTTTTTACGGTGATAAAGGGAACTACTAGAAGTTCACCTATGTGACTTTTGAGAAACTGGTATCTACAAAACCAACATGGCGGCCACGCGAATTTGCGACTTTAAAATAGACGTTTCTCGCGATTTAACCAACCAAACGCAATAAAACTTGGTACAGTATATGTTTATACACATTGTAATGCACAGACATCTAACTTCGTTCCATTGTTTATATAACCACAATATGGCGGATGTGCGAAATATTTCACCGGCATTCTATATCTCTGAAACTATTAACGGTATCACCCTGAAATTTTGTACGGATATAAAGGGCACTACTGGAAATTCATCTATAGGACTTTCAAAAACCGGTTAACTACAAAACTAATATGGCGGCGAAGCGAAGTTGAAAATTTTTAAATGGACCTTTCTCGCGTTTAAATGATCCAAACGCAATGAAACATTGTACAGGAAATGTTTATACACATTGTAATACACTTATATCTAATTAAGTTCAATTGTTTACATAACGTCAAGATGGCGACTGTGCGAATTTTAAAATTATTTTTTATTTCTTGTGTCGTAATCATGCGATTGAAGTGAAAGTTTGGAAAATGAACCTACGCAGTAAATTTCCTTTAATGGTACATGACTCTATGGCCTATACATTTAACAATCCAACATGGCGACCATTCGAAATATTTAGATGGCTCTGAATATCTACGAATCTATTATGGCAATCAAACTGATTTTTTTTTATGTTCATAGGGGCTATGAACTTAAGTTCACCTATAGGTCTTTAAATAACCTGGTGATCACAAATCCAACATGGCGGTGACGCGAATTATAAATATTCACATGGACGTTTCTCGCAATTTAACCATCCGAGTGCAGTGAAATGTGGTACAGTAAATCCTTATACGAATGTTAATCCACTGGCATCTAATTTATTTCAATTGTTTCCGTAACCACAAAATGGCAGCTGAGCGAAATTTTAAAATCTCGTTGTTACTTCTTCTCGTGTCCTAATCATGCGATTGAAGTTTGAATGCTACACCTACTCAATAATATTCATGTAACAGTACATAACTCTAGGACCTACATATATAAAATTCAACACGGTGACCATACGAAATATTTCGTCGGTTCTCAATGTCTACGAATCTACCGTATTACAGCAATCAAACTGAAATTTTGTATGTTGATAGTGGCAATTAACATAAGTAGGATATATGAAAATAGGCTGTATAGTTCTTCACGGAACTACTTGTTGTTGTTGTTTTTGTTTGTTTTGCAGTTTCCCGCAAGTTTAGATTTTTAAGATTCTGGTACATTTTTCTCAGGAACTACTTAAATTACTGGCCTGATCTTTTGCAATGTGTTGTTGATAACCATGTTGTTTGTACCGTAGAATGAATGGAAATATATTTAAGTAATCTTTATCTTTCCAATTTATAAGTTTAAAAAATGATACATTCTAAGAGGCATTTTTTTGGAATTTGTTAATTTTTAAATGGCTCAAAATAATTATTCTAGAAAATTCAATCCATTCTTTTGTCAAGCCACATGTTATTTACATCCCAGGAAAAAAATAAGTATACTTGACAAGAAAGTTTCAAGAAAAGTGAACGAAACTTGAGAAATGAATATCCTATATTGGAATTGTTTTCTGCGACCTTGTTTTCTAACATCCTGTAGCAAATCAGACAATAATATTTCAAATTTATTGTTCGCAGGTGGCTTAGAGAGGTTAGATCTTGGTTTTGGTGTAAAATTCATGAAAAACAATATCGACAAGAAATTTCTTTTTAAGTCACGACATTTTTCTTTTAAATCGCTTATTCTTCCGGCTCGGTATCACCTACGGACTCTGCGAGGGATCATTCTTCTACCGCCGCAAGGACGCTGTTTGGGAGCTGAACACACTTTGTCAGCAGATACAACTGGGGATGGTGTTAGGCCGATCGCCCATGCGACCACTAACTTGGCTGTAATTAAGGAAAGGTCAGGAATGGGATTTTGGATGAAAATAGGCCGTTGAAAGGAACCGCCCGGCATTTGTCTGGTGGTGAAAATGAGAAACCACGAATACCATTTTCAGTACAGCCGAGGTTGGGATTCGAATCACGCTCTCTCGATGCCAGCAAGGCACGAGCTAGCACGTTAGCACTCCTTACCACCGTGGCCGCTCACTTGACAATATTGCTGTGAAAATATGTTCTCTTCTGCTCTACAAAAGCGGTAGTGAGACTTTCTTTGAAAGGTACTTCAGACTTCATTAACCCTTTATAGGGCAGTACCATTATTAATATATTTTATTTGTAGTCTATTTATTTAATCTTACTTTTAATTTATTAATTTTATTTTGCGTTATTTTTAATTTGTATGTTTATATATTTTTACAATGTTATATTGATATAATGTATATGATCTTATTTTCTTATAATTCTAATTTTATAAGCTTATTTATTTTAACCGCAGAAGCTTATTTAATTTTTAGCCTACTTTCGATTTTTGCAAAAAATAAAAGTAGACTTATGAGATCAACACAGGGCGAAAAAAGTGTGTCTGTCTGTGTGTGTGTGTATGTGTGTGTGTGAGTCTGTGTGTGTGTGTGTGTGTATGTATGTGTGTGTATGTGTGTGTGTGTGTATGTGTGTGTGTGAGTGTGTGTACTCTGAATGTCTGTCCCCCCCTATCAATTCGAACACGGTGAATGCGAATTGAACGAAATTTGGTACAAAGGTAGCACTAGCAAAGGACACCTCAGTGTCATGTTTTATATCGCCGCCATCTTTACTAAAACTGAATGGCGGCCACTCAAACGTTCAAAACGTAAAATCAAATAACGACTAACCAAATCATCCGATCTCTACCAAATTTGGTAACAACATACCTTCGTATAGGATGCGTCTTGTGACCAAACTACATGGTCGTCCGCCATACCATTTCAGGATGGCGGCCGTGCGAATTCTGCAAACTTTATAATCCATATCATGGGACCCACCAGTTCCGATTATCGAGCCGAGAATCGTTTTAACTGTTCTAAAGGAAGAGGCACGTTCGAAATTAAAAGTTTATTTTGTAATACTATAGTGCAGACGTGATTTTAAAAAGCTGAGCTGATTCAGTAATAAGACAAGATGGCAGCGGATATCTTGTGCCTGACTTATATTTCACTAATTTGAGTATTGCATGCAATATAGCGTACTGATACAAAATAAATAAACTTTGTATGAAATGCTTTATATATAAATAATATACTCCAGTGATGAAATCGTTTAGTATAAATCGTTATTTGCTAACAAGTTCTATGTAAGTCATTTTATATAGAACGACATTCGTTGACACAATTAGCTCAGTGGTAGAGCGTTAGCCAATCGCTCAAATGCCTATGGTTCAAACCCGATCAGAGCTAGGTTTTTTGCTTGAAATGTTATATGTTTATTGTTTTGTAATGACTCAGATGTTTTAAAATTAAGCGTTATATTGTGCATATTATAGTGTAAAATATATATTTAATTAAAACATAATTCGCCAGCAGATTTACTCGAGACATCTAGCTGCCAAAAAGGTAACTGCACGCGAACTACTTATTAGCTTCCAGATTTTATTGAAAAGTTTCTTCTTCTGGCCGCTAGAATGCACTCGCTCTGTTAGGATTATATTGTTCGATATTTCACCACTAGATGTCACGACTAGTCTACGTGGGGCTCCATTGATTACTATACCGTTGGCATTCTATGCGCATCGAATTTGAAGAATGACAAGATGATACTACGATACATTTTTACTTTTTATTTTAAAGGGTTTGTAACAGCCTATTTTGCGTTACTTGAAAATGTTATTTGAAGTAAAGAACAAAACGATTTCACATAGTACTGAATTCAAGCCGCTGGTGTTAGTTCAGGTTATTAATTACTACTTTTATTTCAGGCAAATAGCAATCGAAAATATCCACATAGTTTGTATACACACGTCTCTGTAGGGTCATGGAAAGATTTGTTAATTCAATTAGGGTTGTGAAAGCCATGCACAACCAGACGTGTAAAGACATGCCTCAACTCAAAGTTGGATGTTGCCCACGGCAGGTCGTATATGTAACAATAATAATAATAATGTTATTGGTTTTACATCCCTTTTAACTACTGCTGCTTTTAGAGACACCGGGGTGCCGGAATTTTGGCCCGAAGGGGATCTTTAACGTGCCAGTAAATGTACTGATACGGCTCCCTCGCATTTGTGCACCCTCAAATTCCAGCTGACTGCGCCAGGATACGAACCTGCAACCTAGGGCCCAGCAAGCGAGAACGTTACCGCTGAGCCACGCAGCCAGTCCTGTCGATTATGTCTCCAGATCCATAACATTCTTGAGATACTTCTTATCTTTCTTTCTTTCTTCAATGATGGTAGCAGTTTTTATCTAGGTTGTGGCGTTTGGTAGAGGTAAATCGTTTCTAAGGTCTTCAACAAAGAATAGTTCTATTATACTCTTTGATAATAACAACGAGTTATAACTATACTCATACATTTAGGAGAAAGTAGGCTATATGTTCTTTACTCAACATCTTGTTAATTTTTACAAGCATATTTATTTTCAATTTAATTTTGTCATCATCTTTTATTTTTTACGTTTTAATTTTAATTGTTTTATGGAAATAATTAAATGTCATCATCATCATCATCTTAAGTCAAGAAAATGGAAGCATATTATTTCTTTTCCTGTAATATTGTTGTTGTTGTTTGAGTCTTCAGTCTTTTGACTGGTTCGATGCAGCCCTCCACGCCTCCCTGTCCTGAGCTAATCGTTTCATCTCTACATAGCTACCACACCCTACATCCGAGGCAATATGTTTAACATATTCTAACCTTGGTCTACCCCTACAGTTCTTATCCTCGACCCTTCCTTCCATAACTAAGCTTGCTATTCCTCGGTGTCTTAGTATGTGTCCTACCAACCTATCTCTTCTCTTCATTAGCAGTCGCCAGAAACATCTCTCCTCTCCCACTCATCTTACTCTTCATTTCTTACCCTATCTACCCATCTGATCATCATTTTCATGTAACACCACATTTCAAACGCTTCAATACTCCACTTTTCTGCTGCACCAATAGTCCAAGTTTCACATGTTTCGCTCCAGTCAAAGGCTTTCAAAAATGACTTCCTAATACCTAAATCTAAATTCGATGTTAACAGATTCCTTTTTAGTAGAAATGCTTTCCTTGCCTGAGCCAAACTACTTTTTATGTCCTCTTTCTTCGAAAATAAAATTCGGCAACATATGGCTGAAAAATTTAACCATCAGCATCTTTGACAATATATTGAAAATACAGCGCACAAATTGTCCATAGGGTTAATAAATTAGAATATGCATGTGTGTTTTCACCTTCCACCCTCACAAAGGAAGGTCCCCGGTTCTTACATGTGATTACGTGGTACCGACTACATTGTTTACCATATAATTTACAAATACAGGATACATCTATATCATGAATGTACTCGGTGACGCACAGTTTATGGTGGTACCCATGTACCGCCATCGGATTATCGAAGTGTCGTAGGTCTTGATTAGTGTCAGTTCATGCCCTATTCGTCATGGCTTCCGTTATGTAAAATTCGAGCCTTATTTCATCTCTCTTCTTCACTTTCTCATGCATTAGTCTTTTCCAGGCGTCCGTAGATGATAGTCCTCTTTTCGTCCGTAGGTCCTAAATGAAGAAGTTCTCCTTGGCAAGTTCGTACACTAGTCTAGATTTTGTATATTTTGATAATCCCATGGTAGCTTTTAGGAAGCGCGACTTCATTGCCTCGTGCGTCCTCATGTCCGCCAGGGTCAGTTTCTCCCAGATGATTTCTATCCCGTATGTGGCGATGGGCGCTATTTTCGCATCGACTAATCTCATAGCGGTTCCCAAAGAGAGCTTCGTGAGTGATTTAATGTCATATATGGCTTTCGTTGCCGCCGTTGCACGAGACTTTATGTGGACTCTGTAGGCTCTAGCTGTTGTTTGCATTGTCAATCCTAAATATGTGAATGTTTTTACAGTCTTGAGGGGATTCAATCCTAGGTATATCCTGTTTCCCGAGGCCTCTTTCCTAAACGTCATTTTCACTGTTTTCTCCGTGTTAATTTTCATCTTGTTATCCTTTGCCCAACTGTCTAGATTTGTTATGGCTTTTTGCACTTCAAGCAAATATAGCAGGTGGTTACCATAGAGACCAATAACCTATAAAGGAGATGGAGTACAAGAGTGCGTGCTTAGACTAGTTCTTTGTTTACTCTGGGCTCGACAATAATTACGGTTAATGACTTGACTCAGGGGAAACAATTATGTGACGCGGCTATGTGGAGAGCAGCGCAGTCTTGAGACTTAACTCCTCATCAACCAACTTGTTCAATTAAAAGATAAACATCACATGGTGGTAAGCGCGAGTTATTGCGTATCACATCCTGGCTTCAAATCTGAAATACAGTATCTACTTCAGCTTAGAATCCTCCCAGGGACTCACATCTAGTGGGACGTGGATTGGTGACCATGGAATCCCAGCTGAGATCGGCATTGCTTCCACTTACTTGTGTCGGGCTCCACTCCGTCTTCTTTCCTGTCAACCTTTCTTGGTCAACTCTTGTTCTCTTCCGACACTGACGGTATTAGGGTATCCGAGGCCTAGGGAGTCTCTTCCTTTCCCGCCTTTGGCCCTTATCTCATATTTCCTGATCTCTCATTCTTCTAGGGATCGGCCTTCTTTTCTTTTCATTCTAGTTCCTTTTCTCTTTAAGATTCCCGCCCTGTTTTTATGAATTGTCACCCTGTGTCTTTAAATTATATTTTGTGACTATTTTGAATCTCAACCACGTTTTGTATTTTCAATCTACATTGCATTTTGTAAGTATTTTCTATCTAAACTCCATTTTGTAAATATTTTCAATCTAAATTGCATTTTGTGAGTACATATTTTGAATCGCGGGCTTCCACATATTGTGAGTATTTTGAATCTAAATTACATTTTGTAAGTATTTTCGATCTAAACTCCATTTTGTAAATATTTTCAATCTAAATTGAATTTTGTGAGTACATATTTTGAGTCGCGGTCTTCCACATATTGTGAGTATTTTGAATCTAAATTACATTTTGTAACTATTTTGAATTTCAATTGTATTTTTTGAGTATTCTGGATCTGGTAGGGCATTATTAATCTAAATTCCATTGTGTATTTTCAATTTCAATTGTATTTTGCAAGTATTTGGAATTTCAATTGCATTTTGTTGAGTATTTCGAATCTACATTGCATTTTGAACCTATACTACATTTTGTGCGTATTTTGCAATCTAAATTCCTTTTGTGAGTATTTTCCTTCTAAATTACCGGTACCTTTTGTATTTCCACTCTCCATTTTGTGAGTCATTTCAATCTGAGTTCCATTTTGTATGTTCAGTCCAGCTTAATTTTCGTTATGGTTTCCTTTTAATTGTCATTTTCGCTATCACCCAAACCATAAGGGGCCGATAACCTAGATGTTAGGCCCCTTAAAACCACAATTATCATCTTCATCATCATCAGCTTAGAATTCTCAACAGGAAGCAAACAGTTGAGTACGATCGAGTTCCCAAAGCTTCAACCAGCCAATGAATGGTTCCATGGCTTGCTTATTTCCTTTCGCTCCGTGCAGAGCGTAGGGCATCCAAGAATGATTCCCATCTGACACTTTGTTCCCGAGTTCTTCACTTCCCTTCAAGTCTTTCCAGCTTTCCCGGCCTCCTCTTCAACTTCAATGGTATGTTTCCTGGTATTCGTTGGCCTTTCTCGTCTCTGAGCCCCTTGAGGATGATATTAAACGGCGTAAACATTGACCATTATGATAATGGTAATAATTAATAACCGTGTTGACTGATAGTATTATCTTATTAAAACCGCCTAGTCAAACACTAAAGAATGTGGTTTAGTTACAGTATTAAATGTACATGTTTCGGAATATCAATGATTCCATCATCAGCGTGAAAAAATAGTAGACCTTAAAACCTAATTAACAGTATCAAGAAAATGGATATCCTTAAAAACATTTTTAAATTTAAAATAATGGAAACATTCAAATATAACAATTGACATGCAAATGGAAAAATACCTTAAAATGCTATTTTGATATTCTATATAGACTTCTCTTTACGTAAAAAGCAGATACGTGAAAACAGGGGCGCACCCATACTTTTGGTTTGGAGGGGGCTTTCCTCAATAACATGATTTCAGCTATGGAAAGAGAAAGTGTTTATTATTAGTCTTGTATGTAAATATGAATATTTGAGATCATATGCATAAAAAGATATTCTATAAGATCAAACATACTGTAGAATGTTCTGTTAAAACCAACACAAAAGATGCTATTGGACTGGTGGTTAGTTACACAAAATGTGCATTGGTTTTATACACATTTTAGTTACAGTACCATTGAGCTAAGGTTATACAAGTAATAAAGAGGAACTGCATGATTTTTATCAAGAATTAACTTTTGATCACGATCAGAGTGATAACGACTGGATTGCTCTACTCACTGTTATCATAACTACTGTATATATCCAGCTACCAGGATCGTCAGATTGATGTGTAACATCAATTATCTGCAATCATTTACGAAGTTTTGAGTTGTTTATACCAAGAACTAGTATAGGGTTTAGGAAATTAATAACAACATTTTGATTTTGAATATGAAAATTTAATTGGAACTAAAAATTTCATTTTAAAAATTACGAGCTGTAATTATTGTATACCATAGTGTTATGGATTGTAACAAATATTTTATGTACTGTACGTGAAAATATATGTTATTTTAATTTTCCTTAATAACTAACATTATAATAAAACATCTTAAACATTTCTAGAATTTCAAGTCGAACTTAATCACACAGGCTGAATGCAAGTTTAAACAAATAGTTGAATACAAATCATGTATTAATGAATTAACATTAACGTTGTTTGAATAAAGCGGAAACTCAAATTTCACAGAACAAAATCCAGCCGCCTAGCAGATTTTTTCAAAACGGAAACTACCTCTGTACTGGTGACTTCAATTTCCCGGTGAATATTCAGTGCTGCTAGTCCAGTCAGCCTGTCTGCACCCATGGTATTCCTAAGATATGTTTTCAGCCGACGTAGTGCAGAAAATGACCTCTCAGCAGTGCTTGTAGTCACAGGGATGGTACACAAAATTCTCAACAATGTGTCGATATTAGGAAACAAGTCCTTGTCACATAGATTCAACACATCGATTGCGTTTTTTGGGGATATTAGCGTGGGTCTTGAAGCTCTTGTGCCACAGTTCAAACTCAGCCATAGACAGGCCTTTGTTGTTTCCTCCACTTTCAATTATGTCATTCTTATAAAAATTACACAGCTGTAAGAAATCAAGTTGCATTTTTTCTTGGAAGGTTTCTTTATGCGTATGTGATGCATTGGCTGATGGCAGTAAGCACTCAAAACTCTTTAATAAGTATTTATGCTTCATGAATCGAGATTCCAATGAAATAATGAATGAGTCAATCCAAGGGATGAAAACAGATCTTTTGTAGTATAATTCTGGAGTTTCTGCTGGAATGTTGCTTCTGTTCAGTTGTCTTCCAACTGTTCGAGGCATCGGAATTATTGTACCGCAGTTATTAGCAATTTTGCTAGCTTCTTCAAACAACGAGTGAAATTCTTGATCTGCATTTTTTCTTAGAGATTTTAAGCTTTCAATCACAGTTTCAGCGTGTGTAATTGCAGACGATAAACCTAAATCAGTTCCCTGAAGATTTTTGCTTAGGTTTACTGTGTAACCTAGCAGTTTTTCTGATGCCATGAGAGAAATTATAAATTCACCTTGACTTAAGGAGTTTAGTAGTATTAGAGCTCCTGAAGAAGATTCCCTATCATTCCAGTTTTTAATCTCCTCTAACGCTACTTCAAGAGGTTGCAGCAGTTCTTTCATAACAAAAATAGCATCGTGCCTTTGTACCCATCTCGTTGGACAAAGCTGCAGGAGTTTTTTCTTGTTGGTTTCAAGATTTACCTCAGATTCAAAGCACTGTTTTAAA
This sequence comes from Meconema thalassinum, assembly GCA_946902985.2. NCBI lineage: Eukaryota > Metazoa > Arthropoda > Insecta > Orthoptera > Tettigoniidae > Meconema > Meconema thalassinum. The sequence continues at coordinate 876,656,681 of OX336390.1, read as the reverse complement.
ACTGCTTGTCTTTTAGGAGTGTTAAAAAAAATCCCACAACTTCTCCACTATTCCAAAGCAGTTCCTGATTGATACAACCTCAGACGTGGTCGACAATGCCAGGTTAAGGCTATGAGAAGCGCAATGCACGTATATTGCTGTGGGGTGAGCTTCTTGGATGCACGCTTGAGCCCCTTTAAACTTTGCACTGATGGCAGCCGCCCCATCGTACCCCTGGCCACGTAGGTTATTTATGTCTATATTACTGTCTTCAAGACCTTTAATCAATGTTTTTGCCAATACGCTACCCGTAGTAGAGGTTAGAGGCATGAACTTCAAAAATTGCTCACATATTTCATAACCATTTAAAGTATTTGGCGTTACATAACGTAAACACAAAGAAAACTGTTCAACAGTTGAAATATCAGATGTTTCATCTGCGAGAACACTAAAAAACTTATCTTCTTTTACTTTACTTGCTATTTTTTCAGTTATCATTTGGTTATAAGCATCGATGACTTCATTTTGAAAATTCCAACTTATATAGGTCGCATTTCTACCACATGACCCAAAGTGATCTTTTCAAATTGTTGTCACCTGCTTCAGTTCTAGCTCTGAGCAAAGCTCTTAAGTTCCCCTCATTTTCAAATGGTTTGCTGTCGATTTGAAACTGACCATAATCTCTATGGCCCCTAAGGGCGATATTTTGCCTGCCACACAAAATTGTAGTTTCTATTATTGGAATTATTCTTTTCACATTATTTTGGGCTTGGACGTCTTTTCCTTTATCAAGAGATTTGTCAATCGGTTTCATTCGGCAGTCCATAACTCTTTTAAAGTTAACTGCGCTTACACATGAGTCTTTATGATACTGCGAGTTTGCATGTTTTTCAAACTTTTCTAGTGCTTTTTTCCAGTTACAAAAACCTTCTTCAACAAGTTGTCCAGTATGTTGAGCGTTACTCTTACCTACTTCTTTTTTTGAAAAAAAAAAAAAAAGCATACAATGGACACAGTATGCAGAGTCTTCAATTCCAGAATACGAAAGCCAGGAATATTTCTTTAGCCATGAAAACGAAAATTTTCGTTGTTGGTTCCCATGCGATCTAAAAGGAAAGTTTAAGTTGCTCTGAGGAACCCATTTGTCATTTTAAACTTTGAACTTTTCATTGTCCGTCAACATTTTGTTTTTAAATAAACCAATGTCCAAATCCATGTTATGTTTACTTACAACGGCCTTAGGCCTGCTCACATTTGCCTCTAAGCCCTCCTCTGACGAACAAGTTGGCTGTTTTTCTATGCTTGCAGTCCTTGTTAACAGTTCCTTACTCGTTGAAGGATTGCCACACTAACCACATCATATTTATTTATTTATTTTTAACGGTTTAAAGTAGTTTTGCAAGTTTGACTTTCTTTTGTCTCCCATTACTACTAGTCCAATTGGACACACTACGAACACCAATAGTCAATAGAAAATACAAACACAACAACAATCAACGAATGAACTTTTACAAACACCACTACTGTCTTGACGCTTGACACAGAGCACAGCACAATACTGTACATTGGGGAGAGAAATTTTCACCGCTGTCCCACGCGCATCTTGCTCCGAGTATTGTTACGACAACGGCCGGAAATATCCGATCGTGTTGTGTTTACAATATATATAATTATCACTCAAGTGTTGCATAAATATAGGCCTATCATAATTCTGTTTTAAACCAGTAGAAAATCGCAAAATGTTCCAACGTCCCAACACTAAACATTCTGGAGCCCGTTAAGCAATCAATTTTCTTGAAAGATATCATCAATGTTTTTAAAGTGTTCCCAGGTTTTTAGGGGGGAGGGGGGCTTAAGCCCCCAAAGCCCCCCCCACCCCCTGGGTGCGCCCCTGCGTGAAACGGATGTACTTAAATCGTCGTTTCAATTTGAAAATTGTTATCGAGAAATACAACGTAATCACGAGTAAATACTGTCAAAAAATCAGTCAAAAACTTCAAAAAGATACTTCACTCTGTAGATTATCTGATTCGCATGTGAACATAATGTGTAGAAAAACATATATGTACGTAACCTTCAAAATGAATTCAAGATATTTCTTACTTGTTGGTAGTCGCCTTCTATGTGAAATGATTATCAAATGACTTGCCAAGAATATCTTCTTATGGAATGTTTGTAAGGATACATTCCGAAACATGTACGTTTAATACTGTAATTAAACCACATTCTTTAGTGTTTGACTAGGCGGTTTTAATAAGATAATACTATTAAACGGTATAAAATGATATTGTTGAAGAGAAAACGTATAGGCTACGTGCATTCTGCACTCGCTGCAGCTTCATATTACAATTATCTGCAATATCGCTGTACAGTGAGCTCGTATTTGGGCAAAAGGGTATAACTCAAAAGAATACCAAAACAAAGTTATGTCAATTCCCTACCAACCAATTGTATAATCTTAGTTTTGGTATTCTTTTGACTTAAACCCTTTGCCCTAACAGTCAGAGTATTCATAAACAACTTAAACCCTTTTGCACAAACTTAGTTATGTCAATTCCCTACCAAACAATTGCATAATCTCAGTTTTGGTTTTGCTTGCCACGGTGGGTGAGTGGTTATAGTGTCGGACTACCAACCCCAAGCTTACAGGTTCGCTCCTGGCCATGATTTTTCAAAGGCGACAACAATCACGGCATGCATGTCATACGTTGTTGGCAAGTAAAAGAACCCATTTGAATTTAGCAGGCCGTGTTCATAATGGCAAAATTAATCTGGGGATTTTCCGCCAACGCAATAGTTCTCCTTTCTCTACTAGAAAGCGCTATAGTGTCAAGGAGCTTAGATATCGAACCTCCTTGACTTTCATAGCGTTACGAGAAACAAAATAATTCAACATGCAAGCTACCCCCTGGGCATAAATAACAAAGCTTGCACCCAACATCCGATATTATTATTATTAGTTTTGGTATTCTTTTGACTTAAGCCCGTCGCCCTAACAATCCACAATAAGAAACATCACACTTCATTCAAAGGAAGATATGGTAAATTTCGTCAAACAGTAGATGAGGAATCAGACATGTAAAGTAATAGACTATTCCGAGTTCACAATGAAAGTGCCAGGAGCAGGTTCCATACACTCAATAATGGTCTACCTCAGGGTTCAGTTTTATCCCCTATGCTATCTAACTTACACATTCATCGACTACTTTTAACCATCGACTGACTAGTTATTCATTGGAAGAAACTATCGACTGAAAGTAGTCCCATGGACACTCCCGGCACTAAAAGCCATACGATAAATAAATGTTTCACATATTCCAGTAATTTGAATGATTTTTTGTTGACCAACTGAAAGGTTTTTTTTTAAACCAGGAGTGTCCGAGGACATGTTTTGTAGCTGCTTCTATGCGGACACCCGAGGGGTGAGCTACATGGGATTGGAAGGTAGTGGCTGTGGCCTATAGTTACGGACCAAACCCGGCATTTGCCTGGACGGAAGATGGGAAACCACAGAAGACCATCTTCAAGGTTGCCGGCGTGGGGATTCGAACCTCCTCGCCTCCCCGATGTGAGCGACTGCCTGCTGCCACGCCATAACGACCACGGCTAACTCACCCGGTATATTAATTGTTAATAAAGCAACACTGTAAAATTACTTCAAAGTTATCTTTAAGATTTTCTGACAATTTTGAGCGTATTATTAAGCTTATGGCAAAGAACACAAAATATATAACATGTTACAAACAATAGGCTTACATCAATCTACTGGACACCTGAGAAATTAAACATTTTAAATCTAAATTGTTCAGCCATTCTATAGCTAGAGCCTTGCGCGGTTAAACAAAATGTTATCCGCATCCGCACAATTGTTAGCCGCATCCGCACGACTGTTATCCACAACCGCTCTGCATCCGCACGACTGTTATCCACAACCGCCCCGCATCCGCACAACTGTTATCCACATCCGCCCCGCATCCACACGACTGTTATCCACAACCGCCCCGCATCCGCACGACTGTTATAGACAACCGCCCCGCATCCGCACGACTGTTATCCACAACTGTTATCCACATCCGCCCCGCATCTGCACGACTGTTATAGACAACCGCCCCGCATCCACACAACTGTTATCCACATCCGCCCCGCATCCGCACGACTGTTATCCACAACCACCCCACATCCGCACGACTGTTATCCACAACCGCCCCGCATCCGCACAACTGTTATCCACATCCACCCCGCATCCGCACGACTGTTATCCACAACCGCCCCACATCCGCACAACTGTTATCCACATCCTCCCCGCATCTGCACGACTGTTATCCACAACCGCCCCGCATCCGCACGACTGTTATCCACAATAGCCCCGCATCCGCACGACTGTTATCAACATCCGCCCCGCATCCGCACAACTGTTATCCATATCCGCCCCGCATCCGCACGACTGTTATCTGCATCCATCCCGCATCTGCACGACTGTTATCCACATCCGCCCCGCATCCGCACAACTGTTATCCACATCCTCCCCACATCTGCACGACTGTTATCCACAACCGCCCCGCATCCGCACGACTATTATCCACAACCGCCCCGCATCCGCACGAGTGTTATCCACAACCGCCCCGCATCCGCACGACTGTTATCAACATCCGCCCCTCATCCGCACAACTGTTATCAACATCCGCCCCGCATCCGCACGACTGTTATACACAACCGCCCCGCATCCGCACGACTGTTATCCACAACCGCTCTGCATCCGCACGACTGTTATCCACAACCGCCCCGCATCCGCACAACTGTTATACACATCCGCCCCGCATCCGTACGACTGTTATCCGCAACCGCCCCTCATCCGCACGACTGTTATCTGCATCCGCCCCTCATCCGCACAACTGTTATCCACATCCGCCCCGCATCCGCACAACTGTTATCCACATCCGCCCCGCATCCGCACAACTGTTATCCACATCCGCCCCGCATCCGCACGACTGTTATCTGCATCCGCCCCTCATCCGCACAACTGTTATCAACATCCGCCCCGCATCCGCACAACTGTTATCCACAACCGCCCCGCATCCACACGACTGTTATCTGCATCCGCCCCGCATCCGCACAACTGTTATCCACATCCGCCCCGCATCCGCACAACTGTTATCCACATCCTCCCCACATCTGCACGACTGTTATCCACAACCGCCCCGCATCCGCACGACTATTATCCACAACCGCCCCGCATCCGCACGAGTGTTATCCACAACCGCCCCGCATCCGCACGACTGTTATCAACATCCGCCCCTCATCCGCACAACTGTTATCAACATCCGCCCCGCATCCGCACGACTGTTATACACAACCGCCCCGCATCCGCACAACTGTTATCCACAACCGCTCTGCATCCGCACGACTGTTATCCACAACCGCCCCGCATCCGCACAACTGTTATCCACATCCGCCCCGCATCCACACGACTGTTATCCACAACCGCCCCGCATCCGCACGACTGTTATAGACAACCGCCCCGCATCCGCACGACTGTTATCCACAACTGTTATTCACATCCGCCCCGCATCTGCACGACTGTTATAGACAACCGCCCCGCATCCGCACAACTGTTATCCACATCCGCCCCGCATCCGCACGACTGTTATCCACAACCGCCCCACATCCGCACGACTGTTATCCACAACCGCCCCGCATCCGCACAACTGTTATCCACATCCACCCCGCATCCGCACGACTGTTATCCACAACCGCCCCACATCCGCACAACTGTTATCCACATCCTCCCCGCATCTGCACGACTGTTATCCACAACCGCCCCGCATCCGCACGACTGTTATCCACAATAGCCCCGCATCCGCACGACTGTTATCAACATCCGCCCCGCATCCGCACAACTGTTATCCACATCCGCCCCGCATCCGCACGACTGTTATCTGCATCCATCCCGCATCTGCACGACTGTTATCCACATCCGCCCCGCATCCGCACAACTGTTATCCACATCCTCCCCACATCTGCACGACTGTTATCCACAACCGCCCCGCATCCGCACGACTATTATCCACAACCGCCCCGCATCCGCACGAGTGTTATCCACAACCGCCCCGCATCCGCACGACTGTTATCAACATCCGCCCCTCATCCGCACAACTGTTATCAACATCCGCCCCGCATCCGCACGACTGTTATACACAACCGCCCCGCATCCGCACGACTGTTATCCACAACCGCTCTGCATCCGCACAACTGTTATCAACATCCGCCCCGCATCCGCACGACTGTTATACACAACCGCCCCGCATCCGCACGACTGTTATCCACAACCGCTCTGCATCCGCACGACTGTTATCCACAACCGCCCCGCATCCGCACAACTGTTATACACATCCGCCCCGCATCCGTACGACTGTTATCCACAACCGCCCCGCATCCGCACGACTGTTATACACAACTGCCCTGCATCCGCACAACTGTTATCCACATCCGCCCCGCATCCACACGACTGTTATCCACAACCGCCCCGCATCCGCACGACTGTTATAGACAACCGCCCCGCATCCGCACGACTGTTATCCACAACTGTTATTCACATCCGCCCCGCATCTGCACGACTGTTATAGACAACCGCCCCGCATCCGCACAACTGTTATCCACATCCGCCCCGCATCCGCACGACTGTTATCCACAACCGCCCCACATCCGCACGACTGTTATCCACAACCGCCCCGCATCCGCACAACTGTTATCCACATCCACCCCGCATCCGCACGACTGTTATCCACAACCGCCCCACATCCGCACAACTGTTATCCACATCCTCCCCGCATCTGCACGACTGTTATCCACAACCGCCCCGCATCCGCACGACTGTTATCCACAATAGCCCCGCATCCGCACGACTGTTATCAACATCCGCCCCGCATCCGCACAACTGTTATCCACATCCGCCCCGCATCCGCACGACTGTTATCTGCATCCATCCCGCATCTGCACGACTGTTATCCACATCCGCCCCGCATCCGCACAACTGTTATCCACATCCTCCCCACATCTGCACGACTGTTATCCACAACCGCCCCGCATCCGCACGACTATTATCCACAACCGCCCCGCATCCGCACGAGTGTTATCCACAACCGCCCCGCATCCGCACGACTGTTATCAACATCCGCCCCTCATCCGCACAACTGTTATCAACATCCGCCCCGCATCCGCACGACTGTTATACACAACCGCCCCGCATCCGCACGACTGTTATCCACAACCGCTCTGCATCCGCACAACTGTTATCAACATCCGCCCCGCATCCGCACGACTGTTATACACAACCGCCCCGCATCCGCACGACTGTTATCCACAACCGCTCTGCATCCGCACGACTGTTATCCACAACCGCCCCGCATCCGCACAACTGTTATACACATCCGCCCCGCATCCGTACGACTGTTATCCACAACCGCCCCGCATCCGCACGACTGTTATAGACAACCGCCCCGCATCCGCACAACTGTTATCCACATCCGCCCCGCATCCGCACGACTGTTATCTGCATCCGCCCCTCATCCGCACAACTGTTATCAACATCCGCCCCGCATCCGCACAACTGTTATCCACAACCGCCCCGCATCCACACGACTGTTATCTGCATCCGCCCCTCATCCGCACAACTGTTATCAACATCCGCCCCGCATCCGCACAACTGTTATCCACAACCGCCCCGCATCCACACGACTGTTATCTGCATCCGCCCCGCATCCGCACAACTGTTATCCGCAACCGCCCCTCATCCGCACGACTGTTATCTGCATCCGCCCCTCATCCGCACAACTGTTATCAACATCCGCCCCGCATCCGCACAACTGTTATCCACAACCGCCCCGCATCCACACGACTGTTATCTGCATCCGCCCCCACACCCACACAACTGTTATCAACATCCGCCCCGCATCCGCACAACTGTTATCCACATCCGCCCCGCATCCGCACAACTGTTATCCACATCCGCCCCGCATCCGCACAACTGTTATCCACATCCGCCCCGCATCCGCACGACTGTTATCTGCATCCGCCCCTCATCCGCACAACTGTTATCCACATCCGCCCCGCATCCGCACGACTGTTATCCGCAACCGCCCCTCATCCGCACAACTGTTATCATCATCCGCCCCGCATCCGCACGAATGTTATCCTCATCCGCCCCACATCCGCACAACTGTTGTCCGCATCTGCACGACTGATTTCCACATTCGCACGTTTGTTATCCGAATCTACTGGCATTACAATAATAATGTTAAATACATTACTAAAGCAATATATTTGAGGAAAATATCGTTCCTTTGGGCTTTGTATCTCATGTGCTATGTTTAAAATGAATGTTATACAACCAGAATTGCAACCCTTTCCTGTTGGGAGTGTTAATTATGCTTAATGACATAATTTGAATGAGATTAGCTTAAATAATCATCTTACATTTGACATGCAAAAATCATAACGGAAAAATATGATGTCATAAACATCCGGGTCCTAATGACAACTTATTAAACATGTTCGAATTGTATTCTTAAAACTGCCCGCAAAGTTTTTCCAAACATTATCGCTGCTTATGCGCTATCCACACAGCCATGCAAACTACAGGGTGGGCGGGAAGTAACTAGGTATTGAAGATGACGTATAACTTTTATGTTTCCAGAGTTATTTATTTGAAATTAATACAGTATGCACACTGTTATATTGGAATATGATTGCATACCTTACCATTCCATTACATTTTGATCTAGGCACCTGTTGCGTCGACCAATCTCGTCAAACGAACTGGAATGGAATCCACAGCTTTCTTGAGGAAGTTGTGTGGGACGTTGGGAAGAACATCCCGAATACGTGCTTCCTATTCGTCCAATGTGCGAGGTTTCATCCGGTACAACTCCTCTTTTGCCCAGCTCCATAAAAAAGTCACAGGGTGTCAGGTCTGGAATTCTTGCAGGCCATTCATGAGATACACGTCTACCCAGACAACGTCCTGGAAACTTCTCATCCTGCGAGTTCCATAGGCTACGTTATTTGCAAAGTGAGTTGGTGCGCATGAAGATAATGGTTGGTTGGTTCCTGAGTTTAGGGGCTGCGACAACGCGGTCATGTAGCCCCGTGTACTTTGGGTGTGTGTAGAATCTGTCTGATAACCGGTGTTAATTGTGATGACTGTATTAGTGTGTATATCTGTTTTAATTTAAGTAAGGACTGCAGACGATCAATTTTCAAGTAGTTCCTACTTTTGCTGCCAAACGCCACCGTCAACGACCAACTTGTTCAGAAATTACTTGCCAGATGCCACCGCAGTCGGCTCCTGACGACGAACGTAGGAACCTAAGAACGTTAGTCAAATGATTAACCTAGATTAATTTAGCTTCACACAAGTGTAATTAGTGGAAGGTTCTGTAACATGCCATAAATCTATGACATTGGACCGCCGGATTTACTTCCCCTCCGAAGGAAGACATACTGAGGGATTTTTAACGTTCTTAAAACATCCGACGACTTCGGCCGGGTTTGAACCCGCGATCTTGAGCATAGAAGCTCAGCATGTTACCGGCTACGATGAAGATAATGTCGACGGTATTTTCCCATCCCGATATCGTGGGCCAAACGTTATCCTGAAGCTTTTGAAGGTAGCGTTAATTGTTATTTGTGTTACGAAGGGCATTTGTAGCCGTAATTCTGGTATTCCACACCACACGGTCACTTTTGGACGAGACTACGTCTTCTCCACCGTAACTCCAGGGTCCCGTGCCACCCAGTAATGGCAATTGTGCCGATTGACAAAGAACGGACGAATTCCACACCTCATAATGCTCGTTCTGTTACTGTCAGGGGATCAGCCATCTTTGTTATTGTTGAATGTACCGCCTTTCATGGCCACCGTCGGTACTACGCGGCACAGGCGCGGATTCAAGAGGGGGGGGGGGGGGCACGGGGGTCATGACCCCCCCCCAAAACGAAGACCATTTTTATGCAAACTAAAAAACGAAAACACAATAACCAGACAAATAAAACTTATCGAATTTTAACTGAAAAACAGTTTTTTTTTTCATTTTATTCAATACTGAAAATATATTTATTGCAATTATTATGTTTTGTTACAACTGTACATATTTACAACTTCATACCAGTTATATAAAAACGATTATTTATATAACAAAATCAACTCGTCTATTTTGTTTAGCAAACCTTGTGATTACCGAATCGATGTTTATAGTGATGTCACGATGAATGTGCAGCAATGCACGGATAGGAATTTGGGCTTTTTTCGCACCAAAAAATTTAACCGACGTCCAAACTGCAAGCTTGGTTGGCAATTTAAGCTGTGACTTTCTCCCTTTGTCGGTACCAACTCGACTTACCGAAACTGTAACGTACCTTTATACTTTTCTCGAAGCTCGATGTAAAAGTCGCAAAACACGTCGTTGCAATTTGTACAAATATTTTTGGTGCGCTAAACGCATCAAATTTCTATCCATGTAGCATGCAAAAAAATTGGTCTGGTTTTGTACGTTTGTTTATTTTGTGATTGCGTTTTTAGTGATACCATTTTTCTTAACAATTTCGATTCTGTGACCCCCTCTCTCCCCAAAGCCAAACTCTAGATCCGCGCGTGACGCGGCATGAAATATCACTACCCTATTTAATGTTCTGTATGTTTCCGCTATTTCCAATATTATTCCATCAATATTAAACACTCAACAGCCATTTAATAATACCTAGTTACTTCCCGCCCACCCTGTATATTTGCATGGCGATATATTTTGCGGATATCCGCATCCGCGCAGGTCTTTATCTGTAGCTTTGTAGAGGCTTGGACAAAGTGTTCCGGCGGCCCCAAGTACGCCCAGTTGCTACACTCCGTAACAATATGACGAATGGTCTGTCTCGGCGCGCCAATCACAGTTGGGTAACTTTTTCACACCACTCATACACACATCAAAAAAAGTTTTGCATCACCTCGGTTCCCAGATCTCCGGCATATAGACGTTGACTGTGTATATTGTATCCAAGATACAGTCCCTTTGACTGTTCATAGATGTCACTAAAACTGCTCAAAGATGTAAACAACCATGCATGAGCAGGGCCTATTAGACGGAGGGGGTACGACAGCCGATCAGTTCCAGTCATTCCACCAGGACGAAGGTACGCTGCTCATGTTGTCTGTAGTTCTACCATGCCTAGAAGGTCAATACCGCAGTTCGATCGCGTCCGCATTGTTACTTTGTGTCAAGAGGGGCTCTCAACAAGGGAAGTTTCCAGGCGTCTCAGAGTGAACCAAAGCGATGTTGTTCGGACATGGAGGAGGTACAGAGATACAGGAACTGTCGATGACAGGCCTCGCTCAGGCCGCCCAAGGGCTACTACTGTAGTGGATGACCGCTACTTACGGATTGCCGCTCGGAGGAACCCTGACAGCAATGCCACCATGTTGAATAATGCGTTTCGTTCAGCCACAGGACGTCGTGTTTCAACTCAAACTGTGCGCAATAGGCTGCATGATGCGCAACTTCACTCCCGACGTCCATGGCGAGGTCCAGCTTTGCAACTCCGACACCATGCAGCGCGGTACAGATGGGCCCAACAACATGCTGAATGGACCCCACGGAATTGGCATCACGTTCTCTTCACCGATGAGTGTCGCATATGCCTTCAACCAGACAATCGTCGGAGACGTGTTTGGAGGCACCCTGGTCAGGCTGAACGTCTTAGACACACTGTCCAGCGAGTGCAGCAAGGTGGTGGTTCCCTGATGTTTTGGGGTGGCATTATGTGGGGCCGACGTACGCCACTGGTGGTCATGGAAGGCTCCGAAACGGCTTTACGATACCTGAATGACATCCTCCGACCCATAGTGCGACCATATCGGCAGAATATTGGAGAGGCATTTGTCTTCATGGACGACAATTCTCGACCTCATCATGCACATCTTGTGAATGCGTTCCTTCAAGATAACGACATCGCTCGACTACAGTGGCCAGCATGTTCGCCAGACATGAACCCTATCGAACATGCCCGGGATATGTTGAAAAGGGCTGTTTATGGACGTCTTGACCCACCAACCACTCTGAGAGATTTACGCCGAATTGTCGTTGAGGAGTGGGACAATTTGGACCAACAGTGTCTTGATGAACTTGTGGATAGTATGCCACGACGAATACAGGCATGCATCAATGCAAGAGGACGTGCTACTGGGTATTAGAGGTAGTGGTGTGTACTGCAATCTGGACCACAAATGCTGAAAGTCTAGCTGTATGATGGTACAACATGCAATGTGTGGGTCTCATGAGCAATAAAACGAGCTGAAATGTTGTTTGTGTTGATCTCTATTCCCTTTGTATTTACAGGTTCCGGAACTCTTGGAACCGAGGTGATGCAAAACTTTTTTTGATGTGTGTAGTTGGTTGGTACCCTGTTAAGGGCAATCCACGTTTTACGTGGCACCATTTGAGGTGACCTGTGAGTATTAGTCTGTACACTTGAGTGAAGCCCAGTAAGTCTGCTAAGTTTTAAAAATAGAACAGTGAGATTGCAGGATTTCGTCTCAGACTGCGGTAATATGAGCAGCCATACGGGCAAGGGCAGTTAAAGTGTTAAACGTCGACTAAAATCGAGCGTTCGTCAAACCTAATTAAACATGAAGCCATAGTGAGTTATTGTTCGGTAAGCAGAGCAGCTTGCAGACAACAGGCAGTTACTGCAGTCCGGACCCGACACTGCAGGGTCACTGACCTCTGTAGGAGTTCTCGTTCTCTCACTCTCGCTCTCAATCAATCAATCAATCAATACGGCTACGGTGGCGTAGTTGGTAGCATGCTGAGCTTATATGCCCAAGATCGCGGGTTCAAACCCGGCCGAAGTCGTCGGATTTTTTAAGAGTGTTAACAATCCCTCAGTATGCTTTCCTTCGGAGGGAAAGTAAAGCCGGCGGTCCCATGTCATAGATTTATGGCATGTTAAAGAACCTTCCACTAATTACACCTGTGTGAAGCTAAATTATATATAGGTTAAACATTCGACAAACGCTCTTCGGTTCCGACGTTCGTCGCCAGGAGCCGAATGCGGTAGCATCTGGCAATCAAGTCCTGAACTAGTAGTCGTTGACGGTGGCGTTAGGCGGCAAAAGTAGAAACTACTTGAAAGAATTCAATGTCTGCAGTCCTCACTTGAATTGAAAACAGATAGCCTAACACACATTAAAACAGTCATCACAATTAACACCTGTTAACAGACAGATTGTACACACACCCAAAGTACACAGGGTTACATGACCGCGTTGTCGCTGCCCCTAAACTGAAGAACCAACCAACCAACTCTGTATGGACTGTAGTTTACCAGTGGTAAAATATGGATCGTCACCTGGGGGCACTGATTCGATCAAGGGGCGGGAAAACTCTTTTTTAGAATTTTGTCGTGTTTTTAAAATACTTTCAATAGATATAGATCGTGATCGGAGACTAGAGCATGTAGGCCTATGTGGTATTACTCAAACTACAATTTAAAATGAGACATTTCATTGGAAAGTCGTCTCTAAAGTTTGTTCGCCGAGTCGAGATAGTGGAAGTAAACACAGTTGTATACGTGATTGCAGGGCTGCCCCCAAGGGGTGCATAGAGCTGTGTCTGTTGAACGTACGCCTACTTCAGTGCTGTGTATAGCCTACATGTGAAGCGGGATGACTCACATGCTGCAGCGCGGTTTATTTGTTGTTCGTTTATGTAGTTAATTAATTAATTAGTTCTTAACTGCCTATGACAAGCAACCGTATACAGTGCAGCAAGTCTTGTCTTTTCTAGGGCTACAGCATGACTAATGATCTCGGAGCTTCTTGGCTACCGCTGTCTGGCAGAGCAGATGACGTGAACTGGGCGTGTTTCCCTGTCCAGGCAGTCAAGTGACCACGCGCAAGTATTTACGCGCACTATCTCGGCTCGGTGAACAGACTTTAGTCACGACATAATTCCTGGGCCATCACTAGACTGATGGAGCAGTCGGTAATATATACGAGCTGAACGTTCAATTAGCGTGGATCGTGGACATGAGTTACCGTGAATTAGCACCGCATATTAAAGTCGTTAAACGTACGGGCGAGCTGTGCATGACAAGTACTCCGTTCCAGGCAAGAATGAAGAACTTCCCTTAAACCTGGGCTTGTGATGATGGAATCTGTCTGATAATCTGTGTTAATGTGATTGCTGTAACAGTATGATTATTTGTAATTAAATAAGAATGTATTTCAGTCGAAAGGCCATAAAATTCCATACATAAGATCTGATATAACACAGAACGCTCTATGCCCTACTGTAGTCGTTAAGCGTCTTAATTCTCTTCTGCATTTCACAAAGTGGTACCGTTCACACAGAGGTTACACACACACACACACACACTGGTCATCTGGGTCATGGAAGTCCTTCCTCTTGCACATCTTATGATGGAAGCCATGCACTGCTAATCCAGTAATTGCGCTCCTCATTCGACAGTTTGGTCCCATCCAATTTCTATCGCACATTGCATCTGTGCCGTAAAAATCGCTTTCTATTTGTTCTGCCTTCTCTTTCCGTACCTTGAGGAGTTCTTGATCCGATTTTGTGGCTGGCAGCAAAAGTTGCGTTCAAAGTTCTTCTATGAGGAATGGTTCGTGTACTAATTCATAAGCTAATCTCGAGTATGATGTTTTTGCTATTCCATGGTGGCCACTACTCCTGGAAAACCTGGAAATCCTGGAAAACTCCTGAATTTTTATTTGTTCAGAAAAACTCCTGGAAAATGACAAAAAAAATTGAAAACTCCTGGAAAATAGCCACTGTTAATTCATTATAAAAATCTTTCCATCTTAAATCATACTCCTGCTGCGGCTTTTGGGTGAGCACTCTACGGTTAAGGAAAGAAATTTCCTCAGGCTTCCTGTTTCTGTGTGGGAGAAAACGCGATAGTATTTTTGTAAAACATATTGAGTATAGACAACTTCTCCGCAATAAAATTGCAGGCGTCATTCTTTTCTCTTTTATTTAAAGCGGATATTTGATTAACAAAGGCTTTTATAAAAACAACAATTAAATCATTTGTATGTAGGCTTGCGAATCAATAAGGCAATCACCACTAATATTTGTCAACATCTGTATAAGTAAACCAAACACAACTGCTTTATTTTGGTCTTAAAGTAGGCAACCAATAATGCCCCCCCCCCCCCGGACTCACGCTTATTTTTAAGTCTGGAAAAATGAGAATTACTCCTGGAAAATTCCTGGGAAACTCCTGGAAAATCGCTGACCGATTTGAGTGGCCACCTTGTATCGTTTTGACCTCTTCTATTAACATCAGAGCCACTATAACTTGGACAGAAGAACGAAGGAAGAAGCTTATCGAGAGAATGAAGAGATCTTGGGAGGAAAAGAAGGCCAACACATCAGCTAAGCAGGTTCAACCGAGTAGGGTATAACGATGTAAAAAAAATATTATTGATTTTACGTCCCTTATAACTACTGTGGCTTTTCGAGATGCCGGGGTGCCGGAATTTCGCCCCAAAGGGGATCTTAAACGTGCCAGTAAATCTACTGACACGGCTCCTCCCATATCAGGTGTTGGCCATATGATATTATCGGTACTATTTTGGCGTGGAACAGGGACATGGCTGTCTTTATTGAGAGTTTATTTTTAGTTTTACTGTGTGAACTGTGTGATGTTCGGTGTGGCAGATACCACTTGCAATTTTGCAAAAATTGGTCAAAATCATTGCGTGATTACGCTAAACAAATATAATGCATATTGTGTGCAAAATATGACAACTATGGAACCGAAAAAAAGTTTTTCATCTTTAAGATTGCTAAAAATCTTTTAAGGAACACTATGTGTCAGTAACGACTACTCTTGTGATGTCAATAAAGAACTATCAGGGGATGATTACCTATTAAAGTCATAAGAATTACTATGTTTTTGCCATCCACGACTGTCTTTCAGAAAGCAGTGAATAAACGAGAACAGAAAAAGAATGATATTTGGTACGAGTTTTATGCTACTGACGAGATAACGATAACGATCAGAGATTGGACACGAACAAATTTTGATCTGTAGCATGTATTTAGGAGGTTTACGTCGCATGACTTCCTTAATACAATCTGTTATAATAAGAAATATCATGACCCTTGCGATTTATGTGTGTGTGAATTATGTAGAGAGAGATGTGACAGATATTACATGCAGTAATGTAAGACAGGATCAAAGACCTTGTGTGACTACGCTAAACAGACTTAATCACATTGTGCGTACTTTTTACTCTTCATTCTACATTCTTTTCTTGTATCGGCCCCTAAATGGATGATCACTAATCTTGGCAAAATCAGTCGAGTCACAAATTTCCGATATCTCGGTGAGGTCATCCAGCAGAATGGATTAGAAGAGGAAGCAATTAATGTCAGAATGAGGAAGTTAGACCAGGCATACCACTTTACAAAGAATATCTATAACAAAAAGTCTATGAGTATAGGGGCCAAGTTCCGACACTATACCGCAGTTGTAAAACCTGAGGGATTGTATGCGTCGAAAACTTTGACCATGAATGGTAAAGGTCAAGCTGACCAACTGGAAAAAGAGAGCATATGATATATTTAAAAATCCTAGGTAATAGATGGGTTGATGGACAGTGGCGAATGAGAGCTAGTGAGGACCTGTACAAGAACATAGACCCTATCACAGCATCAATTAAGAAGAGAAGGCTTCTATTTTACGGTCACCTTTCGAGGATGAATGATGATCGATTAACCGAAAGAATATGGAGTTGCATCAAGTCTAAGGCAACAAGGCCGAGATGGTTCGAGGAATGCGAAAAAGATCTCAGACAAATTGGTATTCTAGACCGAGAAATTCATGACAGGAACACATTTAGAAGATTGGTGAACAACTACCAAGGTTTTAAAATGGTATCAACTTCCGGAAGACGGAGAGGACCTTTGTCCGAAGAACATAAACAGGTACTCGTCGCTGGGGTCAGAAGATACTGGCAGGAAGTCAAACCCGGAACAAGAACAAGACCTAGACACTAAAGTGAAGTTGGTTGTTACCACGCAGTCCATAGAGGCTCAACTCGATGTATATAAAAAATATATATACTATAAATAAACACCTGCTGCTTAATGGAAATATTTTGGCTGTAGGTGTATAATGGTAGATCTACAATGGGTAAAATTAATGTTGGTAGCTAGTGAGGTTGAGTTTAGTTAGGGCCTTGCCTCTCATTTTGGATAACATATCGGTCACCAAGACCATACCACATTTGTGTCCAACCCATTTATCTCGTTGAGAGACCGGGTGAGTTAGCCGTGGTCGTTACGGCATGGCTGCTGGCAGTCGCTCACATCCGGGAGGCGAGGAGGTTCGAATTCCCCCGCCGGCAACCTTGACGATGGTCTTCTGTGGTTTCCCATCTTCCTTCCAGGCAAATGCCGGGGTTGGTCCCTAACGATAGGCCACAACCGCTACCTTCCAACTCCTCTACCTTCCATTCCCACTTTCCTCCCCAGCGGTACTTGTAGCTCACCCATTGGGTGTCCGTCTCGAAGCAGCTACAAAACTGGCGAGCCGAACATGTCCTCGGACACTCCCGGCACTAAAAGCCATACGCTAAAAAAAATCTCTTTGAGAGGCGTGGTGGTTAGTTGCAACGTAGTCCAGCGGTGACAGTCAAGAAGTAGCCACCACACCGAGAGGTGTCTAACGTTTTTTTTTGTCTTCTTTCAAATTATTTTAAGTTTGTGTCTTTGATGACAGTTTGATTTCTAAAGTTTAAAATACACTTGATTAGAAATATAGGTTGGGTACATGTTTCGAGCTGACATTCCTCAGTCCAATTAAGAAATAAAATACAGTACTAATGAAGTAGATAAGTCTAATAACTAGGGCCCGGAAGTTGATGACATGTCATCTTTTTACTGAGTTGTCTAAAACAATGCTGAAGTACGTAGAAACCCGGACGGGCCACCCCGTCTTCAAATATGTCATTTTTATTTTGCATCTTTTGCATTTTTGTGCTATTTTTCCATTTTAAGAGCATTTTTTTAAAGTTTGGTAGATTTTTTGGGTCATATTTTAGAGAAATCGGCCTTTTAAGGTCTTTTTTTTTTTTTCAATTTAGTCATGTCACAGCTTTATATGAGGGAGTTACGTCTCTCCGAGTTAGCAGCAAACGACCTTCCTCACTTCAAGTACGCTCCAATCACATCAGTTGATGTTAAACGCAGCTTTTCGAGATATAAAAACTTGTTGGCTGATAACCGCAGATCATTTACATTTGACAACAGCAGAATGACATGCAGAGTGCAGTGCAACTGAGACTAAAGTGAACATAAACCTTTAGTTAAGTGCTAGAAATCTACTTTGATAGACTTTTCAGTTTGAGCATAAGATGTAATTTTTGAATTATTGGTGAGTTTATTATTATAAGATAATACTAGTTGAAACCCGTCAAAACATGACGGTCAAAGGGAAAATATTTACTGAAGAATCTCCTTATATAGGCCTAATGTACATTCTTTGTACGATTATTTTTTTGGCTCTATTGAAACTATAAGGGCGTCAAAAGATTGCACTCTTAACATTGCAAAATACTGCTGGCAATGACTGAAAAATTGATGAGGCAAATTGAGACTCGTACGTTCCAGAGTTTCCCCTTGAGCTTTATTGATTTTGATAGAGTATGCCAAACGAATTGGAAAATATTGCCTCTTAAAAGAATTATTATAGTGTTATATCGGATGGCATTAAATCAAGTCGAAGGATTAGACCTCTTGGCCTATTTTTTACTGCACTTATTATTTCCAAATCCAAGCAATATGGTTGCATTTAGGAGCCCTTGAGAAACCTTCAGATTTCTAAGCAGCATAACTATGGGTCAATCGTTTAGAGTATGTGGAGGCAAATCTTATAATTCCAAGGAATTCAAGAACTCTGAGGGGTCTAATACAACTGGCCGCAAACCGTTGCTTATAATTTTGGAATATAACGAAGAAATGCGATGATGTGCAAAATATAACGGTCATTGGGAAAATATTTACTGTAGGACTTTCTTATATGCATTCTCTGTATGATTACAGAGAAAGATCGACTTTGCAACATATAACTGGCCATTACTGAAAACTTGCGTTACGTTACGTTTGCGTTAACCTTTTTCTCCTCCAGGGTTGTCTTTTCCAACGGATTAAGCGAGGGATCCCACCTCTACCGCCTCTAAAGGCAGTGTCCTGGAGCTTGTGACTCTGAGTCGGGGATACAACTCGGGTGTGTGACCAGCACTACGCCCAGGCGGCCTCACTTGCAAAGCGATCAGGGAGCTGATGAAGGGATGGTAAGAGCGGGAGGGTTAGGCAAGGAAGTGGGAAGGAGGCGGCCGTGGCCTTACGGTAGGTACCATCCCGGCATTTTCCCGAAGACGAAATGGGAAACCACGGAAAACTACTTCGAGGATGGCTGAGGTGGGAATTGAAACTCCTCTACTCATTTGGACCACCCGAGGCAGAGTATACCCCGTTCCAGTCCTCATACCACTTTTCAAAGTTCGTGGCAGAGCCGGAAATTGAACTCAGGACGGGGCGGCAGCTAACCATGCTGACCACTACGCTACAGAGGCGAGCTACGGAGGCAACGACTGAAAACTTGATGAGGTAAATAGTGACCTACACGTTGGAGAGTTCCCCCTTCAGCTTTATTGATTGTGATAAGGTATGGCAAGCGATTGCAAATTGGTGCTCTAAACGAAAATGGAAGTGTTTCATCGGATGGTGTTAAATAAAGTCGAAGGATTAGAACTCTCTGCCCAATATTATCTGCACTTATTATTTCCAAATCCAAGCAATTCTCATGCATAATTCTTACAATTAATCTGGCACCAATTAGGAGCTTTTGAGAATTGTCCAGATTCCTAAGGAGCATAACTGTGGCTCGAACATTAGGAGTATGAATATGTGGAAGCAAAATTCCGAGGAATTCAAGAATTCTGTAAGAAGAATCTGGCTTTCATATTCATTATTTAATCTGTAACAATGGTGTATGCTTTTGTTACCTTAGGGTTTTAAATATATATATGGCAATGTCAATCGCGCCGAATTTCTTAGTTTACGGGAATGCTAAGAGTAAAATATGTTTTGTCAATGGAATAGCAATACCAAGAAATAACAATTCGGAAAAAAAAGGTGACGGAGGTGGGACTCGAACAGCTCCCATTGCGCGATGCATAAATTAAGAGACTCTGACGCTACGACCTGAGCTACAGAAACACTGGTAATATCACGCAATATTAAGTTAGTTAAACAACATAGGCACTACACACTTAACTGTCAGTATACATATTTCAACATTTTCCGTCGTGTATAATTGTATTCCAGTATATATCGTGGGAACGTCATAAATAATGTTCACTTCTTTTATACTTCTAATAAATAACTGGTAATACTGGTAATACCACGCAATATTAAGTTAGTTAAACAACATAGGCCCTACACACTTAACTGTCAGTATACATATTTCAACATTTTCCGTCGTTTATAATTGTATTCCAGTATATATCGTGGGAACGTCATAAATAATGTTCACTTCTTTTATACTTCTAATAAATAACTATCATGGCCTGTTTGCCATCTCTTGATGAATACAGTACATTTGCATTTGTCAGTTGGCACAGGCTAGAGTAAAAGGTGGCTTTTCACCGATATCTCAGTCTCACTCATGGCTGTGATTATATGGAAGCTACTGAGGTATGGGTGGTGCTTAGTAATGGCCTTCAGGGCACAGTCAGTGCCTGTGGATGCTGTGAAAGGTTCTACTCATAGGGCTAGGACTACTGTTCTGACTCGGTGATGAAAGCAATGGCAAACTACCTCACTCCTCTTCTTGCCTAGAATTTCTCAATATAGCGCTGCCTTGGGTTTTTGTGGGTATCTACACACATAACGTAACGGCGGTGCTTTTTGAGGATCCAACCAGCCTTCGGGCTGACTACCTAACAGACATGACAGACAAATAACTATCAAACGCGATTGTACGCATGCGTGAGGGGCAAGAATTCTATATTAATTTAAAAATATACGAATTCCTTAGTTTAGGGGAATGCCAAGAGTTAAATATTTTTTGACAATGGAATAGCAATACCAAGGAATAAAAATACGGAAATAAAAAAACATGTCGGAGGTGGGACTCGAACTGCTTCCATTGCGCGATGCATAAATTAAGATATCTCGCTTCTACGACCTGAGCTACCACACCGCTTGTAATGGCGCGCAATATCAAGACGTATTGATGACATAGGCCCTACACACTCGACTGTCAGTTGACGTGTTTCAACATTTTCCGTCGTGTATAAATGTATTCCAGTAGCCTATACATCGTGGGAACGTCACAAATAATGTTCACTTCTTCTATATTTCTTATAAATAACTATCAAATTGAAACGCGATGCACTTGTAACCGCCATGACTGTCATGAGGCAAGGTGATTGTACGCATGCGTGAGGGGAAAGAATTCTGCAATTTTCTATATTAATTTAAAATGTATACGAATTCCTTAGTTTACGGGAATGCTAAGATTTAAATATGTTTTGACAATGGAATAGCAATACCAAGAAATAAAAATACAGAAATAAAAAAACATGTCGAAGATGGGACTCGAACAGCTTCCATTGCGCGATGCATAAATTAAGACGTCTTGCCTTTACGACCTGAGCTACCGAACCACCTATAATAACACGCAATATTAAGACAGTTTAATTACATAGGGCCTAAACACTCGACTACGTGTTTCGACATTTTCCGTTGTGTATAATTGTATTCCTGTATATATCGTGGGAACATCATAAATAATGTTCCCTTCCTTTATACTTCTTGCAAATAACTATCAAATTGAAACGCGATGCACTTGTAACAAAATAAAAAAAACAATATCCGAGGTGGGAATCGAACCCTCTCGATCATGCATAATACATATTTCTAAGCAGTAAACTTATCCCCTTAGCCATCCACACAACTAAGGGACATTTCAGTATTAACCTATCTAACCAGTATACACACTCAACCTGCAGTTTAAGTCCTTCAATTTGTGGTTTATTTAATATAATTATATTTCAATGCATATTGTAAAAACATAATTAACATTATTGGAGACCCTTTTTAATTCTCATAAACAAAGATCTCAGTTAGACGCGACCGGAATCGCCATTTTCCTTGTTGAGAAAGGCCATTGTGCGCATGCGCGGGAGTGTCAAATACTACATATTTCTTTAATCATTTAAAAATATACCGTAACATATATTTTCCTTTTAAAGAAACTCTGCAAATCTGCATGCCAAGAGCTTTCGTTAGAATGTCTTACGAAGCCAATCGGTTAAGTCGTTTTCACAATCTCGTGTGTACAAAAAACAGCTTAGTGTTTTAAATATATAGATTCTCCATTTTATAGTGCATTTTTCGAAATTTTGAAAAATTGGTGAGTTTATTATTATGAGTTTTTGAATGGTATGGACTCCGTCTTACAGAAATAATTCATGATGAAAATTAATAATTGTAAAACAAAAATACTGGAATGCAGCCGAAATAAATCAGAAACCTCTATGGAGATCAAATTGACAGGTGAAAAGCTGAAGGAAGTAGGAGACTTCTGTTACTTAGGAAGCAGAATAACCAGTGATGGACGAAGCAAAGAGGATATAAAAAGTAGGTTGGCACAGGCAAGAAAAGCATTTCTACAAAAAAGGAATTTGCTGACATCGAATATAGATTTAGGTATTAGGAAGTCATTTTTGAAAGCCTTTGTCTAGAGCGTGGCGCTCTATGGAAGTGAAACTTGGACTATTGGTGCAGCAGAAAAGAGGAGAATTGAAGCATTTGAAATGTGGTGTTACAGGAGAATGATGAAGATCAGATGGGTAGATAGGGTTACAAACAAAGAGGTTTTAAGACGAGTGGGAGAGGAGAGTTGTTTCTGGCGACTGCTAATGAAGAGAAGAGATAGGTTGGTCGGACACATACTAAGACACCCAGGAATAGCAAGCTTAGTTATGGAAGGAAGGGTCGAGGACAAGAACTGTAGGGGTAGACCAAGGTTAGAATATGTTAAACAGATTGCCTCGGATGTAGGGTGTGGCAGCTATGTAGAGATGAAACGATTAGCTCAGGACAGGGAGGCATGGAGAGCTGCATCAAACCAGTCAAAAGACTGAAGACTCAAACAACAACAACAACATATTATTATAAGATCATTTTCTCCATTTTATAGTGCATTTTTCGAACTTTTAGTCCATTTCTTACAGTCATTTTTGAAAATTTTAAGTTCATTTTTTAAACTTTTTTACGGCATCAACATCCGGGCCCTAATAATAACTAAGGCCCGGAAGTTCATGCAAAATCATATTTTTGCATATTTATGCATATTTTGGTTATTTTGGCACAATGCATCAGATGTTTCTCCTTTGCCTGTTTAAGTGCATATCTCTGCTTGAGAAGGGCGTATGTTCTAATTTCCTATTGTTTAGAAGCGCTTTTTGTAACTTCATGTTCTTAAAGTCGTAAGTTATATTTCGATTCGGGCTCCGAGAGTCTATCACAGAATAATAATGAAATTATTTTAATACCTACGTTTCAGTCCTTTTTGCAACTTAATATCATATTTTTAATTCACTATGTAAATATTGTAAATTATTTTCATTTTAAAAAATCCAATTGCTTTAAAATTGAATATCAGTTATACTTAAAAATTAACATAATGAAATAATATTGTTGATGGTCAACACCGCTTGAAGCTCTATAAGATAACATTTCCTACTATTTAGAACTGTTTCTCAGTTGAGATATTTTAAAAAGAGGTGTAGTTATATGTCCGTCTGTTCATTTTTTCTTTATATTCCTAGTAGAAACGATAAAGAATACGGAATGGTCGTAAATGCCGTAATTATTTCATAGTGCATATTTTTTGAAACGTGATGCATATTTGACCAAAATTTAGTGCATTTTTCCGTGCATATTTATTCATTTAATAGTGCATGAACTTCCGGGCCTTACTATTGATGAATGCTTGTTATGGGGTTTGAAGCCATTTTTCAGTGTTGTCTTAGTAAACAAAAGTTTGGTGCTTTTGAGTCGGTCAACACGACTGTACCCAAAGAGTTGGGTTATACCCTAATCCTGGAAAAAATAAATGGGATTAATAAATACTCGTGGGGGAGGGGGGCGAGATAGGGGGGCTTAATAGGTAAATGTTATCTGGATCAGGAGTACGATGTACTTTTTTCTTCAATAAACCTAGGCCGGCATTCGCGGCAGTAATAAAGGTGCCGGGACGTCCTCAAAGACCGTCAGCGCTTGTTCAGGGCTTCTAGCTTAGGCGTGGCGAGGACTGATCCACGGTCTTTAGTAGTTGAAGACCTTCCTGAATTCAATAACATACATCTTATCTAGACTTGGCAACACGCCACAAGTGCACATGCACTGACTACAAACAGCACAGAGGAAGACTGGGCGGGGGGAGGGAAAACCAGCTCAGTGAGATAACATTCCAATTCAGTCGACTATCACTGGTGCAAGAGTGAAGTTGGTACTGCTCGTAGCTACAGCGCGGAAAACACCCAACCAGATACGTAGTAGCCTGTACTATTACAGTACAACAATAGTTGACTTTTTACTACCATATAGTCACCCCAAACAGACAAATTCCGGATTTATATCACCATATTAGCATTTCACCTAACATCATATACTGTATACTACAACTAGCATACACAGACAAGTTGCATTAGCAATACTGCAACTAAATAACTGTACATATTGTAAATATTTTCACCTGTATTTTCAAACATAGATTTTATAGCCTAAGTGTAATGGATCTGAAGATGATCGCTTGATAATTGAAACTGATCATCGTAGTGTATTTATTAATCCCATGTAATTTTTTTCAGGATTAGGGTATAACCCAACTCTTTTGGGTCCATTCGTGTTGACCGACTGAAAAGCACCAAACTTTTGTTTTGAATGAATGTTTGATATGAAAACATTATATGATACATTATAATTGAAATAATAAAATAAAATTGATATCCTTACAATGTAATTAAATGTAAATGAAATATAATATTGGGCTTCACATTGAATATTCCAAAAATACAGATAGTAAAGCAAGTACAATTGTAATAAAAAGCGTAGTCCTTACAATCTAATTAAATGAACTTCAATAAAATATTGGGCTTTACATTTTAAGAAATCCGAAAATTCATTTAGAAAAATAATTTAGAAATAACAAGTGCAGAATATCAACAAATACGTTAACTGAGTTGTCTGAAAATGAGCAAAATTAAATCTTCTTTCATGGTGTGTAAATTTCGCTTTCAGGTGCCAACCCATAATATACAGTATGGTAGATCTATTTTACTTCAAGTATTGATTGGCGTGTATTTTAAACTTGAGAATTCATCTACGAGGGCAGATCAAAAAGTAAGTTGCACTTCCCAGTTATGGCCATTTATTACACCACCTATACAACTGCAACACGACTATATCGGCATACAATGTAACGTCACCTTTCCACATAGTTTCCAAGAGACTCCAGACATCGGTCTGGAGACGTAGACCATCGAGCTCCGTTTTGAGCTTACCGAACAGATGAAAGTCATATGGCGTGCAGCAAACCCTCCATGTCAAAGAACACTGTCGCCATAACCTTACCGGCTGAAGGTTGCACCTTGGCCTTCTTTCGTTGTGGTGATGAGGGGTGCACCCATTCCATTGAAGTTCTCTTCGTTTCGGAGGTGAAGTGGTGGATCCACGTTCCATCGCCTGTGACGATTCGCCGCAGAAACCCGTTGCACGTGGAATTCATGCCGAAAGGAACAACGATCAACAACGATCAACGCGGCGTCGTATTGTCAAACGTTGCACCGGTTGCGTAAAGCGATTAAAGAGAAGCGCCGGGGGAAATTGAGCGCCGGTGTGATTTTGTTGCACGATAACGCAACACCTCACAATGCCCGCCAAACGAGCGAACTGCTGCAGTGTTTCAAGTGGGAGGTCTGGCAACATCCACCCTACAGTCCCGACATAGAGCCATGTGACTTTCATCTGTTCGGTAAGCTCAAAACCGAGCTCGGTGGTCTACGATTCCAGACCGATGACGAGATGAAGACCGCTGTCTCCGTGTGGTTGCAGAACGCTGGAGGAACTTTCTATGCATCCGGCATCGACAAGTTGGTTGTGCGTTCGCAGAAATGTTTGGAGTCTCTTGGAAACTATGTGGAAAAGTGACGTTACATTGTATGTCGTTATAGGCGTGTTGCTGTTGTATAGGTGGTGTAATAAATGGGCCATAACTGGGAAGTGCAACTTACTTTTTGATCTGCCCTCATATCAATACGTTTATCAACAAACATTTTGCTATCAATAGCAAATGTATTTGCATTCGACAGTGTTGGTGCTATTATGTTCATATATTTATCATTTACCCTCTACAATGTTATGTCTGTATTATACATAATTATATTTTATTAACTTCAACTTTTCTCTTTGCAGGTTGGTTTGCAGTTTTGCTCCTTGCGCGTGATGTGCCTTTGAAAGACGTATTTCATGTTTGTAAGTGAACGTCATCTTATTTTAAATATTTTCCAACATTCTTAATGTTCTATTACACATTGGTGGTTGTATCATTTAGGGGCTTGAGCATCATGGTCATTAGCCTGAATATTTTGCTTTGTGTGTATATATTTTTTCTGTCTATTCCACTCACTATTTTGTTAAGGTTTTCGACGAATAACGTATGAGAATTTCAGGAAACTCAGCCAATTATAGTGTTCAATTTCGTTGATATTTCAACGAATGACGTATAAGAATTTCATGAAATTCAACCAATTGTAGTGGTCTATTTCGGTAACGATTTGGGCGAATAACGTATAAGAATTTCATGAAACTCAGCCATAGTGTTCTATTTCGGTAACGATTTGGACGAATAACATAAAAGGGTTTTAGTAAATTCAGCCAATTGTTACAAATATACGTATTGTTTAGATACCTTATAACACCGGTTATCAGTCAGATTCTACACACACCCAAAGTACACGGGGCTACATGACCACATTGTTGCAGGTCCTAAACTGAGGAAGCAACGAACCAACACTATTTTCCCACATAGTCGCCACATTTGTTCAGACATTTGACCCATCGCAGCTCTAAATTTGAGATGCCCCGGTGGTAGAATTCAGCCGGGTGAATGTGGAACCATGGTCGGACTGCTGTCTTGGCGTCATCGTTGCACGTGAATCACTGTCCTGCCAGGAACTTCTTCAGCTGACCATGGAAATGCGAGACCACATGTGGCAGCCAGAACGGCCAACAAGCACCGGTCATTTCACCGTGAGAGTGTGAACCACCCACCAGACAGTCGGGACCTCACCCCTAGTGAGTTAGTTATTGTTGTTTTAAGGGGCGGAACTACGAGGTCATCTGTCCGTGTTAACACAAAGTAAAAAATACAAATTGGGAATTGAATTTAGAATGTTGAGGTGGACACCTAAATTTAAAAAGACCAAAAATTAATAAAACAAAAACAAAATATTAAATACAATCAAAATTATAAAAATAAACAAAAATTACGGAAAAACCAAAAAAATATCATTAAAAAACGAACAAGTCGTTTTGAGTCAATTTACACTGGAAAATTTAGATTGCTGGCCCTAACCCACTCTCACTTATAAAGCGGATAACGAGATCAGCAGCCACCGCGTCATCGGCTAATAAAAGTTTGAGTGTCATCTGCAAACCAAGGTTTCTTCGTAAGTCAGCAAGATCCACACACTCGGTTAAAATGTGGTCTACGGTGAAAACGGCTCCACAGGTACAAAGCGGGGTGTCTTCCCTTCTCATTTGGTACGAGTCACCCCTAGTGATTTCCTCGGTTTTGGTCAGCTGAATAAGTTTCTGGCAGGACAGCGATTCACGTGCAACGATGACGCCAAGACAGCAGTCCAACGATGGTTCCTTGTATTCTATCACAGGGGCATCTCAAATTTAGTGCTGCGATGGGACAAATGTCTGAACAAATGTGGAGACTATGTGGAAAAATAGTGCAAGTTACGTAGAACAGTACGCATATTTGTAATTACCTGTACAGTAGGTATTCGGGTTGGAGCTAAAAAAAAAAGACTTTTCGATCCACCCTCGTACGAAGACATACCTACTATTGCTGTGATATACTTAAACAATACGCGCCTGCCTCTCACCCGGAGGCCCCGGGTTCGATTCCTGGCTCCGTGAGGGAGTTTAGAGACTGACGTGAGAGTTGGAACGGGGTGCACTCAGCCTCGTGAGGACAATTGAGTAGCTGTATGACAGTGAGGCAGCGCCCAGATCACGAAAACCAAGATTAACGGTCGAGGGGACCCGATGCGCTGATTACGCGTCACCCCAATATCTGAGTCCAAATGGCTGGGCAGCGGTCGCTTGATAGGCCTGGGCCCTTACGGGTTGTAGTGCCAGGGGTTATTATTATACTTAAACAACAAGTCCTAAAACTACTGTATATATCTATCTATATACTGTATATAAAACGCTAAGGTGTATGTTTCACAAAACTCAAGCTCCTAAACCAGAGGGAGTTAGAAGGTGTGGTTTGTGCCAAAATCTTGCAAATCGTCTCAATAGTACAGGAAAAATCTTGCATTTCTTGAAACGTCAACGGAAATATTATGTATTTGTTTATAAAATGCTTTTAAACAAATGAACAAGACGATAGCCCCTGGCTGAACTGTGTCGCGTACAGCCGCATAGCACTAGCGACGGGCGGGTAGTCTGTACACATGGGGCGCACACAACCCATTGTGCAACCAGCAGCAGTGATGAATTGCTCCCTGATTTCATAAATATCAACAATTTGTTTAAAAAATGCGTTTAAACATATTTATAGAAGCCCGCATAACAGTAAAGCCAGGCGGGTGGTTTATACACATGCGAGAGTTCTCGCTCGGGTCTGCTAGTTGCAAATTAATGCGGAAATGATCAACGAGAACTCGGCTAAAAATGCTAGACCTGCAACATACTAAAAAGCGTTTGTTTAATAATAATAATCTGTAGAAATTCTATGCCCAAGGTCGCGGGTTCAAACCCGGCCGAGGTCGTCGGATTTTTTAAGAGCATTAAAATCCCTCGGTATGTCTTCCTTCGGAGGGCAAGAAAATAATGATGATAATTGTTGTTTTAAGGGGCCTAACATCTAGGTTATCGGCCCCTAATGTTTTGGGTGATAGTGAAATATGAGATGAGAATGTTAACTAGCCTATAACTAATACTAACTACAAAACTTAGGCCTACTTACTAGAAGAAGAAATGGTAAACAAATAAAGGATAAGGTAAATAAAGGACAGGAAGAAAATAAATGCCCTCAAACCTCGAAGAAAGAGGATTGAGGGACTTCGAAGGAAGGAGAGCCATGAAAGGCAGGTAGAAAAGGGGGAAAAGGGAGAGGACCTGGCTCAAGATCAGAGGAAAAGGGGGACAAAACGGACCCAGCTCAGGAATCCCTCTTGGTCGCCAACTCCCAAACTCACCAGCCGTGAGCCCTGGAGGGTGTAGCACTATCCAGGGTGCACCAAAACTGGTGGGGCCACATACACCACGCCTCCTTGAGGGTCTTGAGCAGAAGGCAGGAGACAACATGAAAAGAAAAGGAAGGCTGAGGAGGGGAAGTAAAGCCGGCGGTCCCATGTCATAGATTTATGGCATATAAAAGAACCTTCCACTAATTACACTTGTGTGAAGCTTAAATTATAGGTTAGATTTGACTAACGCTCTTAGGTTCCAACATTCGTCACCAAGAGCCAATTGCGGTGGCATCTAATAACCAAGTTCAGAACTAGTAGTCGTTCACGGTGGCGTTTGGTAACAAAAGTAGGAACTACTTGAAAATTGAATGCCTGCAGTCCTTACTTGAATTAAAAACAGATAACTCCCACTAATCCAGTCATCACAATTAACACCGGTTATCAGACAGATTCTACACACACCCAAAGTACACGGGGCTACATGACCGCGTTGTCGCAGCCCCTAAACTGAGGGACCAACCAACATGGGTGTTGAAAGATCTGATGTGGAGACTTGTTTGAAATTGTGTAATGCCTACAAGGTGTATGTATGCATGTTTGATTGTTTGTTGTTTGCGGATCTCAATTGCTAAATGTACTGAACAACAGCCTTTATATAACTCGTTGTTCTCCTCGAGACAAGGCCTCATTGTACCTTATTCCCATGAAGGTGTGCAACGGGGGACTTGACACTGACTGCCCCAAGTGCTCTTGAGGTAGCCAAGTACCGGGAATTACGTCATAACATGGCGTGTAATGAAGCCACCTTGTTGACCATAATTTGTGCAGCGGAGGAAACACAAGTTACAGTAAGTGGATTCCTGGAAGATGCGGAGAAAAGAAAGAGTAGTGCTAATAAAGCACGCAGGATAACAGGTGAGCATAGTCTCTAATCACTCATGATGCTGTACAAAAAGAAAAAAAAAACACTGGCTGTGTGTGTTGCCTGTCAGTTAATGGTTTGCCTACAAATTACGTAAACTCTTACAGATGTAATGTTTATGTTGAAGCTGTGCTCGATGACCC
Source organism: Meconema thalassinum (assembly GCA_946902985.2). Taxonomy (NCBI): domain Eukaryota; kingdom Metazoa; phylum Arthropoda; class Insecta; order Orthoptera; family Tettigoniidae; genus Meconema; species Meconema thalassinum. The sequence goes on along the minus strand of OX336390.1, from coordinate 876,626,050 downwards.
GAAGACTGTCCGCTCTATAGGCCCTATACAGGATGTCTGAAAATAAATTCCTAAAATTGTAACAGGACATACAAGGTGTTTTTTTTTTTCATTTTAAATGATCTTGTCGACATCGTCGTTACGCTGGGGTCTGGCGTTACGTTTCGGTGACGGGACGAAATGTACCCAGATGCACTGAGTTGTGTGACGTCATAGAACTGTTTGGTGCATGTGTTCCCCGACAATCTCTACTTCGTTAGTATAAGACAAAAATCCCCGATTCTTGGATGTCACGGGTAATCTCGAGAACCACTGGATGGATTTTGATGCGGTTTTCACCATTCTGTAAAAGATATCTCGAAGAAAGATTCCGTAGAAAATAATTTATGTATGATCAAAGGAAGCCAAGCAGTAACGATTTCAGTGAAAAAGTCGAAAACACACTTGGCGTCCGTGCGCTTCTTAAGATTACGCTGGGCAAACCGTTAAAAATATCAATATACTATGAGCGTAAGAATTGGTCAGCATGAAAAGTTCTACAAAAAGTCCGCGAGAGCATATCTCTATCTCCAATACATCGCCCACTATAAGTGTTTTAGACTGGATGGAAGGGGCACGTCCCCGCGCGCTCTGGTGAGCGTGACGGCATTCCGCGTGCTTGAACTTGCTTTGCCCTTGGTTTGCACTTGCCGTTCGCGAGTAATTTGAAACAAGATAAGCAAGAAAAGTATTATGCAGATAATTTTCTAACATGTCAAGAGTCTTTGGCTTCGAGCGAAGCGAGAAGCCTCCAACCTTTCTAGCATTTTTCAGCATTTGTAGCATTTAAAATGATACAAAGTCTAGTCTTACAGACTGACAGTCACTTTTTTTTCTAAGTAGTTGATGATTTTATATCAAAAGCTGATGATATTACTTTGGAAAGAAGGCAATTAGATGAAGGAAAATAAGGAAATCTCCTGCCACCAGATCGAAACTGTATGACGACCTTCACTGGACATTAGACCACTTCGTGGTGCAGTGACTAGCATTGTTGGCTGTCATCCCCCGAGGAACCGGGTTCGATCCCCGGCTCTGCCAAGAATTTTAAAGTCTTGGTATGGTCTGGTACGGGGTCTCCCAGCCTCGTGATGCAAAATGGGAACCTGCCGGATGCTACGGCAGGAGGAGGAGTGGAAAGGAACTGGCCACCCTACCACATGGAAACTCCGGCTCGGGACGCTTGGTTAGTGATACCTTGACGAAATCAAGGGCTCTAATTCAGGTCGCCTACTTCCCTGGAGGGAATATGGCACTCTAATAAGTGGGCATTAGGATCTAGTTCCTCACAATTCCATTGAACATTGTACTTTCACCATACTACTGGTTTAATGATTCGTGCATCATACCTGCCAACTTTTCAAGTATTTTCGTAAAATATAGGGAATAGCCGTGTGTTTTATCTTTTTACGGATATATTATTTTCCAATTTTCTCTACCTAGATCTTCGTTTTTAAATTCGCGCCAGGACGAGTTTCCACTGACCACTGATGTGTGGTATATGACCGGCAAATATCCGCTCTAATTTGTATTTTAGCCTATTTTCATTTTATGAAAGAATAGTCTTATGAGATCACCTTTTGTCGGTGTGTGTATGCGTGTGCGTATGTGTGTGTGGATGTGTGTCCTCCACCCCTAAGAACTTCTAAACGGCTGGAGCGATTTCAATGAAACTCGGTAAGGTCATAGCACCCTTTTGTACAACCCCGACTGTGCCCTTCAAATTGTATTACGTCTCACCAATCCAACATGGCGGCTGCGCGAAATATTTCACCATAATTCAATATCTCCAAACCTATTACCGATATCACCCTGAAATTTTGTACGTGGATAAAGGGCACTACTACAAGTTCACCTATGAGACCTTCAAAAACCTGGTACATGTAACTACAAAACCAACATGGCGGCCAAGAGAAGTTGAGACTTTCAAATAGACTTTTCTCGCGTAACCATCCAAACGCAATGAAACTGGGTACAGCAAATGTTTATACTCATTGTAATACACTGGCATCTAATTTAGTTCAATTGTTTACATAACATCAAGATGGTGGCTGTGCGAAATATTTCACCGGCATTCTATATCTCAGAAACTATTACTGATATCACTCCGAAATTTTGTCCGATGATAAAGGGCACTACTACAAGTTTATGTATGCAAGTTTCAAAAACCTGGTAGAGTACAGAACGAACATGGCGGCTAAGCAAAATTGAAACATTTTAATAGAATTTTCTCGCGATTTAACCATCTGAGTGGAGTGAAATATGGTACAGTAAATGTTTATACATATTATATACTCTGTGAGCTGCCAGAATAGGATTGACAGTTCTCGTCTCGCCATGTGGTCTGAGGACGAGGTTGCCAAACTGTACAAGCCAGAGATACAGCCGACCAGGCACTGAAGCACGTGGGCTGTAATATTGCAACGCACAGTAGTATGACATCAACTATGCGAACATGGATCGGTCAAGAGGCGGAGGGGTGATGACTGACGTGGAATTTTCGGCCAAATGTCAATCCCATTTTGGCAGCTCACAGAGTATAATGCACTGGCATTTAATTTTTTTCAATTGTTTGCATAACCTCAAAATGGCGGCTGTGAAAAATTTTAAAATTAAGTTTTCATTTCTTGTGTCGTAATCATGCGATGGAAATGAAAGTTTGAATAATGAACCTACGTAATAATTTTCCTTTAATGGTAAATAACTCTATGGCCTATAAATATATCAATCACACATGGCGACCATCCGAAATATTTAGACGGTTCTCAATATCTACGAATCTTTTACAGCAATCAAACTGATTTTTTTAAATGTTCGTAGAGGCTATGAACATAAGTTCCCCTATAGGACTTTCAATAACCTGGTGAGCACAAATCCAACATGGCGACGAGAAGTATAAATATTTAAATGGACGTGTCTCGCGAAACTTGGTACGATATATGCTTATACAAATGTTAATCCACTGGCATCTTATTTATTTTATTTATTTTATTGATTTCATAACCACAAAGAGCCTCCATGGCTTAGGCGGCAGCACGCCGGCCTCTCACCGCTGGGTCCGTGGTTCAAATCCCGGTCACTCCTTTGAGATCTGTGCTGGAAAAAACGGAGGCAGACAGGTTTTTCTCCGGGTACTCCGGTTTTCCCTGTCAAAATTTCATTCCAGCAACACTCTCCACTATAATTTCATTTCATTTGTCATTCATTTAATCATTGCCCCAGAGGAGTGCGACAGGCTTTTGCAGCCGGCACAGTTCATATCCTCGCCGCTAGATGGAGGCTTCATTCATTCCATTCCTGACCCGGCCGGAGACTGGAAGCAGGCTGTGGATTTTCATTTTCATTTTTTCATAACCTCAAGATGGCAGTTGTGCGAAATTTTAAAATCTCGATTTTATTTCTTGTGTCATGCGATTGAAGTTTGAATACTGCACGTACACAATAATCTTCATGTAATAGTACAAAACTCTAAGACCTACATTTATATAGTAGAAATACAACATCGCGACCATCTGAAATATTGGACGGTTCTCAATATCTACGAATCTATATCAAACTGAAATTTTGTATGTAGTTAGAGGCCATTGACATAAGTTGGATATATGAAAATAGGCTTTAGTTCTTCACGGAACTACTCGTTCTGAACGGTCTTCGATCACGAATACGGTGCTCCCTGGTGTTGCTTCTGAATGCTGGTCATCTGATGTCTATATTTGATATATTTATTAGCTTATTTATTTATGTATTTATTCGTTTATTTATTTAGTGGTCGAACATCAATTCCGGCCGATTTTCCTCAATTCCACCCGGTCCTCCAAGGGACCCAACAATAAGTTCCTCTAATCCGCTCAGGCTTTGATAAGGGGTCGGCAAAGGGGTTATCCCCAATGACGTAAACAAATGTCATAACCCTCCTGCTCGCACACCAAGGGCCGTGTCTAACCCCTTATGCAGGGCATGAGTGAATTCTTGAATGCAGCTGATTTTTCCGTTCTAGGCTGGAAAACAGTATTTTCAGCATCCGCAGCTGATATCGAAAGTATTCTTTTAGGTTCAAATTATACACCTATTACTATCGAAATTTAATTTAATAATGTCTGACGTGGTCAAAAAGCATACAAACATTTAATTATGCACATGTTAAAAACAATGTATAAAATTTGTAGAAAAAAATAGAAAACTTGGCAGACTTATTTAAAAGAATATTATGTTTAATTTTAAATCACTTGTATCTTCTGCCATATAAGTTATAATGTGCCAAACACTTTATACCTGATTTAACGAATGAGCGGACTTGGCATCAGAGCGGTTGACCAATGGCACAGCAATGTCTTGCGAACACCACCACGCTATTCGTTAAATCAGATATAAACATAATACATAAAGAGCTAGATATCAATCACTGTTGTTAAATAAAAATATGGGCAGGAAATTTAATAAAATAAGAAAAAATAGTATCTTAAAATCACATAAATCTTTACTTCATTTCAAACTATAACCCCGGCCCTTGGTATGCGAGCAGGAGGGTTATGACATTTGTTAACGTCATTGGGGAAAAGCCTGGGTGGAGTTGAGGAACTCATTTCTGGGTCCCTTGGAGGACCGGGTGGAATTGAGGTAACCTTGGCTGCTGACTGGAATTCCCGGGTGGAATTGATGCCCGCCCTATTTAGTTAATCATTTATTTACTTATTATAATTATTATTATTATTAGCGATTTAAGCCTACTAAGGAGCGCTTATGACTAGTGCTTCTGCGAAGTAGTCTTTGTTCTCCAATATCTCCTGAGTCCAGCCAATAACCTGTCCTTCCTCTCCCGTGTGAGGAGTAGTCGGGTCTTAATTTATTATTTATTTATTTATTTATTTATTTATTTATTTTTGTTGAACTTTTCATGCTGAACAATTCTTACACTCATAGTATATAGATATTTTTAACGGTTTGTCCACCGTAAGCTTAAAAAGCACACGGACGCCAGGTTTTTCTTCGACATTTTCACTAAAATTGTTACTGCTTGGCTTCCTTTAATCATAAATAAATAATTTTCTACAGAAACCTTCCTTTATAGAATGGTGAAAAACGCATGAAAATCCATCCAGTGGTTCTCGAGATTACCCGTGACATCCAAGAATCGGGGGCTTTGTTTCATACTAAGTAGAGATTCGTGCATCCATACATTTATTTACTTATTCATTTATTCGTTTAGTTATTTGCTTATTATTTTGTATTATTGACTCATTTATTACTTAAGTTATTTAGTTATTATTTTGAAACATTGATTCGTTCGATATTAATTTTCGTTCGTTTGTTCTTAACCACAAGTTGCGAATAGGATTGCCCAAAGAGAGACACATTAATGGCCAGTTCGTCATGCCCACATGGAATAAAGAACAATAGAAATAAATTACATGTAGGCCTATATAAAATGTATTTCTGAAAATGTCACAAATTAACTCACTGCGCAACACTGACCTTGTTATGTTAGATCATACAAAAATAGTAAAATAACATACAGCGTTTGAAAATGAAAATCCACAGCCTGCTTCCAGTCTCCGACCGGGTCAGGAATGGAATGAATGAAGCCCCTATCTAGCGGCGAGGATATGAACTGTGCCGGCTGCCGAGGCCTGACGCACTCCTCTGGGGCAATGATTAAATGAATGACAGATGAAATGAAATGATAGTGGAGAGTGTTGCTGGAATGAAATTTTGACAGGGAAAACCGGAGTACCCGGAGAAAAACCTGTCTGCCTCCGTTCTGTCCAGCACAGATCTCACATGGAGTGACCGGGATTTGAACCACGGACTCAGCGGTGAGAGGCCGGCGCGCTGCCACCTGAGCCACGGAGGCTTTACATACAGCGTTTAATATTATAGAGTTTATATGCAAATAATATAAACTTGATTAAAACAATTGTACGAGGAGAAAACACTGAACTGCACATATTCATAACCTGAAACTATACTTTTTGTTTGATTTGGCAGGATCTAAAAGTTCGCCGTTCTCTTTCATTCTCACAAAGTAGTATTTGCAAGTATCTGTAACACAATTTTACTTTCTATCAGTTCAGCTACAGTAAGCACCTGTTTCTGTATTCAGTCTCATAAGTGAGAAACTCTACAAAGGCATTAATAATACTTTTATGGCAGCCAAAAAGCCATAAAAAAAGAGGGGTAAAATACACTAAAATTACGCACCTGCGCCTTATATTGCATAGTCTTTAATTGATTTTGTTCTTTTGCTGCAGAATTCTAAATGGCAACTTTTACACGCATGCCCACATTGTTTACATTCACATGCCTCTGTTGGTTCATAGTGAGATGTGTTGGTAGAAATAATATGATGAAAATATGTACTGCCGGTCTTGTACACACGTGCCTCATCTCGAAGGTGAAACCTCGCAACATAGGACATTATGGACACATGGATTATTATTACTTGCGCGAGGCAATTTAACGTGATGGCAGAGTTACGACCTTATCTGTGGAACAAATAAAAAATTAAATCGGAAAGAAAGAAAGAAAGAAAGAAAGAAAGAAAGAAAGAAAGAAATGTGTGAGTAGAAAAGTCTGGTTTTTGTATTTGCACCATAGTTTTCAATAACGCCTTACGTGTAACGTTATTGTAATAGTGACCTTACAAATGTAACGTTCAGTAACGGCATTTTCAATTAAAGAAAGGAACTATAACTCAGTTTCTTTTAACAGTTATGGGGTTACGAAATGGGACTTACATTTTATTAGCTATAAGCCGCAGCAATCAATATTTCTTTGTTCCTTTTCCATTCGGGATTTATGACTGCTCCTTGCTACAGGCTTGCCTACAAGTGGCTTCGCAGAAAGAGGTTGCCATGCGGGGATAATGGAATCTAGCTCTATCGAGCTTACTCTCTTTGCCGTTCTTTTACTTGCAATAGGACGCGCCCAGTGTGTTTACATTTGTATTGGTGTGTTAAGTCGACTTGATACTTGTGAAGAGTGATTATTATTAGCCTATTTTCATTTTAAGAAAACATTGCTAATGAGATCACCTTTTGCCCGTGTGTGTCTGCGTGTGTCTGCGCGTGTGTGTGTGTGTGTGTGTGAGTCAGTTGTGGATGTCCCCCTAATAACTTCTTAACGGCTGGAGCGATTACAATGACACTCGGTAAGATAATAGCACTATTTTGGCCGACCCCGCCCGTGCCCTTCAAATTTTATTGTTTCTCACCAATCCAACATGGCGGCTGTGCGAAATATTTCACCAGCATTCAGTATCTCCGAAACTATTACTGATATCGCCCTGAAATTGTGTACGGTGATAAAGGCCACGACTAGAAGTTCACCTATGAGACTTTCAAAAACCTGGTGACTACAAAACCAACATGGCGGCCAAGCGAAGTTGAGACGTTTAAATAGACTTTTCCCGCGATTTAACTATCCAAACATAATGAAACTTGGTACAGCAAATGTTTATACACATTGTAATGCACTGGAGTCTAATTTAGTTCAATTGTTTACATAACCTAAAAATGGCGGCTGTGCGAAATAATTCACTGACATTCTATATCTCCGAAAATATTACAGATATCACCCTGAAATTGTGTACCGTGATAAAGGGTACTGATACAAGTTTATCTATGTAACTTTCATAAACCTGTAAGGTACAAAACGAACATGGCAGTCAAGCGAAATTGAAATATTTTAATGGACTTTTCCCGTGATTTAACTCTCTGAGCGCAGTGAAATGTGGTACAGTAAATGATTTTACATATTGTAATGCACTGGCATCTAACTTAGTTCAATTGTTTACATAACCTCAAAATGGCGGCTGTGCGAAATTTTAAAATTAAGTTTTTATTTCTTGGGTAATAAACATGCGATCGAAGTGAAAGTTTGAATAATGAACCTAGGCAATAATTTTCCTTGAATGGTACATAACTCTATGGCCTATACATATAACAATCCAAAATGGCGAGCATCCGAAATGATTAGACGGTTCTCAATATCTATGAATCTTTTACAGCAATCAAACTGAAATGTTTTATGTTCATAGAGGCTATGAACATATGTTCAACTTTAGGACTTTCAGTAACCTGGTGAGCACAAGTCCAACATGGCGGCGACGCGAATTATAAATATTTAAATGGACGTTTCTCGCGAATTAATTATCCGAGTGCAGTGAAACGTAGCACGTTAAATGCTTATACAAATGTTAATCCATTGGCATCTAATTTATTTCAATTGTTTGCAAAATCACAAGATGGCAGCTGTGCGAAATTTTAAAATCTCGTTTTTACTTCTTGTGTTCTAATCATGCGATTGAAGTTTGAATACCACACGTACACAATAATCTTAATGTAATAGTACAAAATAAAAATCCAACCTGGCGACCATCTGAAATATTTAGACGGTTCTCAATATCTATGAATCTATCACAACCTTCAAACTGAAATTTTGTATGTTGATAGAGGCAATTAAGATGAGTAGGATATATGAAAATAGGCTGTATAGTTCTTCACGGAACTACTTGTTTTTATTTTCAAAATAAGATACTTGCAATTACTGAGTTGCAAAAATGATACATCAGCAAGTTTTAAAACAAAAATAAAATATTAAAACGCTTATAAAAAGGAAAATATAACAGCATGAGTTTTGAAACTTTTGGGAAATATTTGTCCTTATCACTTACAACTTTCAAAAACGAAGCATGTTTATTTGTCAGTAAAGAAAGGACTTATTCAGTTTTTTGTGTTTCTTGAAAAATGTTGTTGAAGTTATGCGTCTTGTTTTGATACCAGAATCCTCATGAGTGTTTCAAAGGAAATCACCAGCAGAATGCGTTCTACCCGATACCACGAGGCCTCGTCATGACTGGAGTTGTGGCTTCGCGAGTAGGCACGTTCTCTTAAGGTCATTGTGCTCTTCCTGCTCGCACGTTTCTTTTTCTTACACTGGGCGGTGCTCAGCGTGTTTATAGAAGAATTCGAAAATTATATGCCGCTGATCTAACATTGTCTGCAGAGATAGAAGTGCTCTGTCCTCACGACAACTGGTCTAGTAACTGAGCACGACATGAGGAAGATGATACTAGTTAGCGGAGTGGTAATTACGTGGATGATGACGTGAAGTGTGCCTGTCAGGGTTTTGTGGTAAATTCCTCACTGATTGCTTGGGAAAATCTATACATAGTCTCTATATTTAAAAATGAATGTTACGTCCCGTCTGTCCCGTATGCACTCATATACTACTCATCCGATTGCGTTGAAACTTTGGCGAGATGTTGTGTACACTCCTGCGAAATTTCCGAATTACTAAATCCATTTTTCAATAGGTAACGCACGAGTAGTTTCAACAAATGAGTGACGGCGTGTAAATCGTTTCACAACGTCCCGTATGCGTTCATACACCTTTCATACGATTCCGATGAAACTTTGATAAGTTGTTCACACGAAGCTTTCTAAATAGGTTGCTCGTAAGTCGTTACAATAATGAGTGTATTTTTTGCAGTTTAGCGGCAGTTTATGTGTTTCCGGTGTGATTCGCATTTGCGATGACCATCAACAAAGCTCGGGGAAAATACCTACAAGTGTGTAGATAACATTGCTTTTTGTGGCCTGCTCGCGCGTCGAAAGTTTTCTGATTTATTCGTAGGCACCAGGCGGAAAACTAACAAGTAGTTCCGTGAAGAACTAAATAGACTATTGATCTGTAACATCTTTCCGCTCGGTTGCTGGATAGTTTTGTGGGAGTGATTTTGAAAATTGGGGACGGAAGGGGATCGGAACGATCGAGCTGGCAGTGGTGGATAAAACGGAAGTATGCACTGCCCGCTCGATCGATCAAACGGAAGTGTACTAGCTGGCAGTGGTGGACAACGGAAGTATGCACTGCCCGCTAAATCGATCGAATGGAAGTGTGCCCTAGCTGGCAATGGTGGATCGAACGGAAGTATAAGACGCACTGCCAACTCGATCGATCGATCCAGCTGGCACTGGTAAGAGAAACAATCAGCACGCGGTGTCGAAAATTGATACCATGACGCACTCTCGGCCATGTGGAATGTATATGACATACTGACGGAAAACGCTCAAGCGAACTCTGGTGTCAAGTGATTTAAACAAATGACATGGTACATGTTCGAAGTCTTCATATCAGTATTTAAATGGTAAAATGCCTTAATATCAAACATTGTAAGTAGTCGGCATTGCATTGGCATAAGGCATTTTAAACTCAATGTCACTCAGGAACATTATCGAAACAAGCAAAATATAAATGAAACTTGATTCCGTAATGCAGTATTATTGGAACGTGGAAATAAGTCGCCTTCTTATGCACAATATTTGCGTACCGGTACCGTTGTCGAAATAGCCATGGGGTTATTGCGTATGCTTGTGAATCTAGAGATCTTGGGTTCGAATCCTGGGCGGGGTAGATATCTTTGCTACCAGATTATCATTTTTAACGATATTTATCATATCAATATGACTCATTTTAACAGAATCCATATGAAATTACGTGTTGGTCTGTGAATCAAGAGGACCAGTTTATAAGGAATTTAAGGTTATGAGCGGTGTCGCGTCTATTAATCTAGTTGATCCATATCGTATTCTTTATTTAGGCTAGTGCTGGTGGAAGCTACAAATCATCTAATAAAATAAGTTCCGTATTATAAACTACAATATCTGTAAAACACTCCCTTTTACAATAGATTAATATTTGTGCCAATAATACTATAAAATACCGGTGTATCAACAATTTCACGTGAGGTTTCTTCTATGTCAGATGTTACACATCATATGCGACTACTGTAAGGCTCGTAATTTTTTTCATATTTATGTTAATTGCCTCTATTCACACACAAAATTTCAGTTTGATTGCTGTCATAGATTAATCGATATTGAGAACCGTCTAAAGATTTTGGATGGACGCCATGTAGGATTTTAATATAATATGTAGGCCATGGAGTTATGTACTATTACATGACGATTACTGTGTACGTTCATTTTTTAAACGTTGATTTCGATCACATGATTAGAACACAAAAAATAAAACCTTAATTTTGAAATTTCGCACAGCCGCCATCTTGAGGTTATGTAAACAATTGAACTAAATTAGATGCCAGGGCATTAAAATATGTATAGACATTTAATGTACCATATTTCACTCCGCTCAGATGGGTAAATCACGAGAAAAGTCTATTACAATGTTTCAACTTCGCTTGGCCGCCATGTTCGATTTTTACTCCAAGGTTTCTAAAACGTACAAATATAAACTCGTAGTAGTGCCCGGTATCACCGCACAAAATTGCAGGGTGATATCAGAAATAGTTTCGGAGATATAGAATGCCGATTAAAAAAATTGCACAGCCACCATCTTGAGGTTGTGTAAACAATTGAACTAAATTAGATGTCTATGCATTTTAATGTGTATAAACGTTTGCTGTACCAAGTTTCATTGCGATTATGTGGTTAAATCACGAGAAAAGTCTATTTAAATGTCTCAACTTCGCCTGACCGCCATGTTGGTTTTGTAGTTACCAGGGTTGTGAAAGTCCCATTATGAACTTGTAGTATTGCCCTTTATCACCGTACAAAATTTCAGGGTGATATCAGTAATAGTTTCGGAGATCTTGAATGCTGGTGAAATATTTCGCACAGCCGCCATGTTGAATTGGTGAGACGTAATAAATTTTGAAGGCCACGGTCGGGGTCGGCCAAAATCGTGATATGACCTTACCGAGTTTAATTGAAATGCCCTAGTCGTATAAAAGTAATTAGGGGGGACAAAAGGTGATCTCATAAGCCTATTTTTTGTTCATAAAATGAAATTAGGCTAAAAATAGGCCAAAATATCGTGTATCCAAAAGCACATCAATAAACAACACAGAATTACAAAACAAACAATTGCTTTTTATGATTGGCATTGCAATGCATGCGGGCTACAGCTAGTATAAAACAAAGCTCTCGGATTTGTTCGCGCTAACTTCGAGAACTACTGGACGTATTTTGATGTGGCTTTCACCATTCTATAGAGCAGTTTTCGAGAAAGGATTGTAAATGTAGAAATATTCATCTGTTACCACAGGCAGCAGCGAAACGATTCAAGTGAAGCAAGTTGAAGAAATAAAACGCGCACGACTCTGAAGAACTTTGGGTTGTGTTTGTTTGTAGCAGGCCGCTCATCGTGTTCGTGGAAGTGAAGGTGTCACAGGTTGTATCGACCACACATTGAGATCTCAGTGACGCCCCGGCGCCTGGCGTCCTGTCACGGCCTGCCAGTGGCGAGAACAGCGGCGCTACACCTCCAGTCAGTGACGTCAATAGCACTTTGTCAAACTACTCCTTCTGCGTGCAGTTTCTAAACGGTCAGTACTGCCATTCCGATCTTGGGTTCTTTACCAGGTGAGGCCAATCTTGGAATACGGCTCAGCGGTTCGGGACCCATATCAGGTAGGGCTCAGCAATGAGCTGGAGATGGTACAAAGGAAGGCTGTTAGGTTTGTGCTCAACGATTTTAATCCTAGAAGTAGTGTAACTCGAATGATAGAAAAACTAGGGTGGGAATCTTTGGAAGATATATGGTCGAAATCCAGACTATACGCTATATATGTTAACACTTACACTAATCGGCCAACATGGGGAGAAGTAAGCAAACGGCTGGGAAATCTCACCTACCTGTGCAGGGCAGATCATCCACACAGTCAAGGGCCGACCGCAGTGTACAAATTATGGGAAATATTCTTTCATTAATGGTGTTACCGATATTGGAACTCGTTACTTGCCTCAGTCTTAGAGCCTTCCACAAGCATATTGATGTGTTTAAGAGAAGATTGAAATTTTGTGTAAATACCCCGATGTAATTACTAGAGTTCCTAAATTGCGAATTGTATAGCCTGTATTGTGTTTGTTGTTATTGTTGGTAATTTTCTAAATTTCTACCATTTGCCTCCGGGGAATTACCCCCATTTGCAAATATTATACATAATAATAATAATAATAATACACTAATAATAAGCGTGAAATGAAATATATCGCGATATTTCGCGGTGAAATGAAAAAAAAAGTGAAGGTTGAGCTTTTTCCGGTGGACGGATTTGGTTAAATTATGAACATTATACTAGGGCTGATCAGAAACTAAGGTTACAAGGCCGGTATTCCTGGAGATTCGTCTGTTATAGAGAAATAAATTAATAGTGTGGGGTAATTCGAATACCTACAGTTGGCAACTGTGCAGAGTTTCTGACACCCGCTTCCTACAGCGCTACTTGTAGTTTAACAACTAATGACTCGTTTGGAAAATTGGTCTCGCGAAGAGATGCCGTCAGTAATTCGATTTCTGTGGGCGAAATATATAACCGCGGCGAGGACTTCTCAGCTACGACGTCATCTTCCTTGTTAACAATGCGCGACCCAGAAGACCACCACGCTGTTGAAGCAGTTTCGCAGGGGCATTTTTGACCACCCTCCCTACAGTCCGGACCTCGCTCCAAGAGACTGTTCCCTCACTTGAAGGAGCATCTAGGAGGTCGACGTTTCGCTTCAGACGAAGTGGTGAAATATTTCGCAACAACGTGACTGAACACACAAGGACAGGGTTCTTACCAGAAGGGAATATTCAATCTCACCCCACGATGCGACAAGTACCTGAACCGATATGGAGACTATGTCGAAAAATAACCTAACGTATGTATTGGTTGCATGAAATATAAGGTGCGTTCAGTAACGAGCCGGGGGCTGGAATGCGCAAACCAGTGACGACATCGGCTAATCGTGGCGTGTGTAACGAGGTGTGGTTCCGACCAGAGCGTGGAAGGTCACAGCCGGTCGCTAGAGGGTACGCGTGCACGTCACGTGACGATCCAAAGCGAGCAGCAGTATGCATCATTCGTCCAACCTAGACCAAGACAGTAGGCCATTCGACATGCATCCTGGTGTGGTTGAAGACTGTGGGGCACCCATTGGGAACACACTTTGCGCAAGTGCAGTCGTTCCTTCATGATGGTGTGCACACTTCCGACGCTTAATCCGACCACGGCGACTATGGGGTTCACTGTCACTCGGCGGTCCTCGGTAATGAGTGCATCAACCAGCTGGACGTTGTCATCGGTAATGCAGGGGGGTGCTCCAGACCGGGCATCATCGGCTAACGATACCCATCCTTCCCTGAAGCGCTTGTGCCACGCCTTGACCCTTGCAAGGGACATGCAGTGTTCGCCGTACACTTGTGACATTGTGCGATGAATGTCCGTTCCTCCTACTCCTTCAGCTGTCAGAAACCGAACAACACCTCTTTGCTCTTCGTTTGACGCCTCCATGTCACAAGGGAAGTATCAGGTAAGACAGATCGAAACCTATCTTGAAACCTTGTGACGCAATCGTTATACAGGGTGTATCAAAATAAATATCGGGCTTTTAAGGCTTTGTAGTATTTATCATAGTTAACGTACCATTATAAATAATACATCAAATGAAAGAGCAACTCAGACAGTTTGTCCTGCAAGTGTTCGTATTTGTGCGCACGTGCATGCACTGGTTCCACCGTCTTCCGTTAGAAGCGCTAGTAAGCAAGATGGCGATTAGTAAGCAGAAAGTTATTTGTCTTTTACGGTTTGCAAGGACTGAATCTACAGTTACAGTTCAACGGGCGTTCCGTATTACGTTCCGGATGAGAGAGCTTGTTTTTCATGGCCTCCACGTTCACCCGATCTGACGCCTTGCGATTTTTACCTTTGGTGGTTCATACAGGATCATGTGTATGTGCCTCCGCTATCAGCTGACCTAACGAACTTAAGAAACAGGATTGAAGCAGTTGTTGCAACAATTAAGTTAGTCCAGAGGCACTGAGCAAGGTTTGGGACGAACTCGGCTATCGACTCGATGTGTGCCGTGTGACGAATAGTGCTCGCATTGAACACTTGTAGGACAAACTGTTTGAGTTGCTCTGTCATTTGATGTATTATTTCTAATTGTAAGTTAACTGTAATAAATACTACAACGCCTTAAACTCCGATATTCATTTTGATACACCCTGTGTGGAAAAGCAGCCGCCAGATTGAACTGCAAGCCTCCAAAATCATGTGGCGAATCTCTCATATAAATCAATGGGAGGTAACGAGTTCCGTACATGCTGGAATGGACAGCCCTGACCGCGCAAGCACTCGTGGCTGGTGGGAAGGAGCCTCACGCTCCAGTCAGCATATACGCCCCACCTAGCTACTACTCCGAGTGCCTCAGGGATGTCCAGCTCCTCCAGCCGTCATGCCTGCATACCAGGGTGTCAGGTACGGTTTCGGAGCCTTTCAGTTCAAACTGGCAGCAGATTTTCCGCACGTTGTCCTCTTATAGTGCAACGATTGCGTCCACAAAGTCTCAAGATAGGTTTCGACCTGTCTTACCTGATACTTCCCTTGTTAGTTTCTGATCACCCCTCGTACAAACATTTGGAGGAATAACAAATGTCTGAGCCTAACATTTACTTCAACACAAACATACTCCCCATGACTACCATATACCTTTTCTCGCTAACTCGCAAAACTTGTTGGTTGGTTCCTCAGTTTAGGGGCTGTGACAAGGCGGTCATGTAGCCCCTTTGTCTTTGGGTGTGTGTAGAATCTGTCTGATAATCGGTGTTAATTATGATGCTGTATTAGTGTGTGTTATCTGTTTTTAATTAAAGTAAGGGCTGCAGACATTCAATTTTCAAGTAGTTCCTACTTTTGTTATCAAATGCCACCGTCAACGACAACTAGTTCTGAACTTGGTTACTAGATGCCACCGCAGTCGGCTCCTGGCGACGAACGTTGGAATCTAAGAGCGTTAGTCAAATCTAACCTATAATTTAGCTTCACACAAGTGTGGTTAGTGGAAGGTTCTTTTACATGCCATAAATCGAAGACATGGGCCCGCCTGCTTTACTTCCACTCCACGACTTCGGCCGGGTTTGAACCCGTGACCTTGGGCATAGAAGGTCAGCATGCTACCAACTACGCCACAGAAGCCGCCATCAAAACTTGTGTTGTCCCCAAAGTTTAAGCAAAGCAGTGTTTCCATGACTTCGGGACGCAGCATTGGACGCCTATCTGAGCTGGTATTAAAGTCTCTTTCGCTGTCTTATCTTTGAAAACAAGATTTCTTATTTTCTGTCAAACAACAGATAGTGGAACTATTTCAATTATTTATAAAGTACATATTTAAAAAAAGGTACGAGCCTTACAGTAGTCGCATATGATGAGTAACATCTGACATGTTATCCTACTGGTATACTACACAGCTTGGACATTCTTAAAATGTTAATTTACGCTCCATTTTCAGACTGGTACTATGATGAATGTATAGATTGAATTGGAGATATGCTACTGTCACACTTGTGGCGCAGCGGTCAAGCTGTTAGTCTCTAACCAAGGTACACCGGGTTTGATTCCCGGTCAATACATGTGAGATTTTCGAATTGAAATGCCATGTCCTGTGGTTCGCATTCTACGTAAAAAGGAGGTACCGTGGATCATGATTGTGAGATTAACGGTCACGCAAAACTACAAGCTTCCTTCCTTAATAATTCATATAACAAAGTTACACACAACGTCGACTGTACTCTCAAATACTGTGAGCACACTTCTCAGTAACTACACACATCAAAAAAAGTTTTGCATCACCTCGGTTCCAAGAGTTCCGGAACCTTTAAATACAAAGGGAATAGAGATCAACACAAACAACATTTCAGCTCGTTTTTTTTTTTGCTCATGAGACCCACACATTGCATGTTGTACCATCATACAGCTAGACTTTCATTATTTGTGGTCCAGATTGCAGTACACACCACTACCTCTAATACCCAGTAGCACGTCCTCTTGCATTGATGCATGCCTGTATTCGTCGTGGCATACTATCCACAAGTTCATCAAGACACTGTTGGTCCAAATTGTCCCACTCCTCAACGACAATTCGGCGTAAATCTCTCAGAGTGGTTGGTGGGTCAAGACGTCCATAAACAGCCCTTTTCAACATATCCCAGGCATGTTCGATAGGGTTCATGTCTGGCGAACATGCTGGCCACTGTAGTCGAGCGATGTCGTTATCTTGAAGGAACGCATTCACAAGATGTGCACGATGAGGTCGAGAATTGTCGTCCATGAAGACAAATGCCTCTCCAATATTCTGCCGATATGGTTGCAATATGGGTCGGAGGATGTCATTCAGGTATCGTAAAGCCGTTTCGGAGCCTTCCATGACCACCAGTGGCGTACGTCGGCCCCACATAATGCCACCCCAAAACATCAGGGAACCACCACCTTGCTGCACTCGCTGGACAGTGTGTCTAAGACGTTCAGCCTGACCAGGGTGCCTCCAAACACGTCTCCGACGATTGTCTGGTTGAAGGCATATGCGACACTCATCGGTGAAGAGAACGTGATGCCAATTCCGTGGGGTCCATTCAGCATGTTGTTGGGCCCATCTGTACCGCGCTGCATGGTGTCGGGGTTGCAAAGCTGGACCTCGCCATGGACGTCGGGAGTGAAGTTGCGCATCATGCAGCCTATTGCGCACAGTTTGAGTTGAAACACGACGTCCTGTGGCTGAACGCAACGCATTATTCAACATGGTGGCATTGCTGTCAGGGTTCCTCCGAGCGGCAATCCGTAAGTAGCGGTCATCCACTACAGTAGTAGCCCTTGGGCGGCCTGAGCGAGGCCTGTCATCGACAGTTCCTGTATCTCTGTACCTCCTCCATGTCCGAACAACATCGCTTTGGTTCACTCTGAGACGCCTGGAAACTTCCCTTGTTGAGAGCCCTTCTTGACACAAAGTAACAATGCGGACGCGATCGAACTGCGGTATTGACCTTCTAGGCATGGTAGAACTACAGACAACATGAGCAGCGTACCTTCGTCCTGGTGGAATGACTGGAACTGATCGGCTGTCGTACCCCCTCCGTCTAATAGGCCCTGCTCATGCATGGTTGTTTACATCTTTGAGCAGTTTTAGTGACATCTATGAACAGTCAAAGGGACTGTATCTTGGATACAATATACACAGTCAACGTCTATATGCCGGAGATCTGGGAACCGAGGTGATGCAAAACTTTTTTTGATGTGTGTATATCATTCATTATTCTCAAGACTCTCATACAATTCGTCGTAAACAATCAAAACATGCCTTCCTACAATCATGAAATGACCTAGTCTCAGCTTTTATTCCACTCATATAACAATATTCTGTAATGCATTTAATATTTGACTAGCCTACTCAACCACAGCTTGACAATAATGCCGCTTACTTAAATGCCATTTGTCGTCTTTGTCCTACCCCATCTGATGTTCAACCTTGAACGTGAAGCTTCATAAACTGCTCAATGACAAATGAAAGTCGGTGAAACATTTGCCACTGTGCTCGTCAAACCAGTGCCTGCTAAATGCACTGCCTACTGTATTATCATAATATCTCGCGCTACAGAGCACACACTGCCTTGTTTCCAATACACACATTTTCAATTGTTTTTGTAAAAGGGAGTGTTTTACAGATATTGTAGTTTATAATACGGAACTCATTTTATTAGATGATTTGTAGCTTCCACCAGCACTAGCCTAAATAAAGAATACGATATGGATCAACTAGATTAATAGACGCGACACCACTCATAACCTTAAATTCCTTATAAACAGGTCCTCTTCATTCACAGACCAAAACGTAATTTCATATGGATTCTGTTAAAATTAGTCATATTGATATGATAAATATCGTTTAAAATGATAATCTGGTAGCTGGATCGATCGATCGAGCGGGCAGTGCATACTTCCGTTTTCCACCACTGCCAGCTAGTACACTTCCGTTTGATCGATCCACTTCCGTCCCCAATTTTCAAAATCACTCCCACAAAACTATCCAGCAACCGAGCGGAAAGATGTTACACATCAAAACAAACAATGTAGTTCCGTGAACATGGTGGCCACAGAACCTGGAAATCAGGGAAATATCATGGAAATTTGTCTCTCTGGAAATATTAGGGAAATGTCAGGAAATTTCGCAAAGGTATAGAAAAAATGAAGGAAATTTGAAGAAACTAAAAAAATATCTAAAATACAACAATTTTTGCGTCGAGAGAGTGAGAATTATTTTGCAGCCGTAACCTGGCGCGGTGAAAAACGTATCACGATTCCCCTCGCTGACTAAATCATCTCTAAATGAATTGTTAGGCAAGAGGGGAGCACGATTACTTATACTAATTAATACATTATCCGCTAGATTAATATCAGGGAATTTTGTGGCAACATTAAGGAAAAAAAGTCCTCTCGGCACGCCGGAAGGCGGAGGTAGATTTCACCGGACAAACTTGGGGATAGGCGAAAATAGGCAGAATATGCAGATTTTCGTAGAAGGATCAGACCTCATTTAATGCGAGAAGGTATTTTATAATTGGAGCTTAATTAACTTTGTTTTTCGTCATTTTATGCTTATTTTAAACATTTTATTGTCTTATGGGAACGGTAACCTTCTTGTCATTTGGGGTCCATTTTTATACTTGTGGTCACACTGTCCTTATGCTAGGTTTCGACACTGATGTGCAACTATGTAACGGTCTGTTACTTCTTCACGCAAAATTATATCTACTGCAGAGATTTTGGTTGGTTCCTCAGTTTAGGGGCTGCGACAACGCGGTCATGTAACCCCGTGTACTTTGGGATGGCTGTATTAGTCTGTAATTCAGGTAAGGACTGCAGACGGTCAATTTCAAGCAGTAGTTACTAATGTTGCTACCAGGTACTACCGTCAACGACACCTAGCTGTGAACTTGGCTACTAGATGCCACCGCAACCAGCAACTCGCAACGAACGTTGGAACTTCCCCTGCAAAGGAAAGCATACTGAGGGATTTTTGGCGCTCTTAGAAAATCCGACGACTTCGGCCGGCTTTGAACTCGCGACCTTGGGCATAAACATTCAGCATGCTACCAGTTACGTCACCGAAGCCGCTTCACACTTAGATGGAAATCTGAATCTGATCTCGTGCAAGTGCGTTATCTTGGCAACGTCTGATGGCTCATCCCTCATCAATTTAGTAGTGTTGCCATGGCAACCACTGATAGGTCTTGGCATTTTCTTATAATTCCGAAATTATTTTTCTCATCCCTTGGCATAATGGTGGGTTATATCAAAAATTCTTTCAGACAAAAGTTTTAGGTAATTATTATGGGAATATTGTCCATTTTGTACGGTTTTGATATTGTGCCTATTAAGAGAGATATGATTAATGTTTCCCGAAAAACCCACTTTTTCCCACCCCTTTGGTCAATGGTTGGTGCTATAAAAAAAACTCTTCAAACATACATTTTTGGGCTTTATCCGACACATAGTATGAATGTTGAACGGATTCGATATTTCACATATTAAGAGAGTTATAGCAATATTTCACTTTTTCGAAAAAAAAAAGCCCCCCATTTTCACCCCCCAACGACCGATTTAGCCCAGTAACGAACTCGACCGAGATTTTATAGGTATACGTATTCGGTAAAAAATTCAAAGTGATTGGTACAAAATTACGGCAGTTATCGTGTCCACAATAAACTGATATACATATACATACATAAATTATATATAACTTTTGAACTGACGGTGGTTTTGGGGCCTGGGGATGTGAAACGCGAAGATATGTCGAAATTTTCCGGAAGTCGAAACATGGTACCCATTGCAATAGTTAGCTTTCTAACGAAATCTACCTCTGGTTGGTTCCTCAGTTTAGGGGCTGTGACAACGCGGTCATCTAACCCCGTGTACTTTGGGTGAGTGTAGAATCTGTCTGATACACGGTGTGAATTGTAATGGCTGTATTAGTCTTAATTCATGTAAGTACTGCAGACGGTCAATTTCAAGCAGTAGTTCCTAATGTTGCTACCAGGTACAACCGTCAACGACACCTAGCTGTGAACTTGGCTACTAGATGCCACCCCAACCATCAACTCGCAACGAACGTTGGAACTTCCCCTCCAAAGGAAAGCATACTGAGGGATTCTAGTGCTCTTAGAAAATCCGACGACTTCGGCCGGCTTTGAAACCGCGACATTGGGCATAGACATTCAGCATGCTACCAGTTACGTCACCGAAGCCGCTTCCCACTTTATCAGGCGGCTTTGGTGGCGTAGTCGGTAACATGCTGAGCTTCTATGCCCAAGATACCGGGTTCAAACCCGGCCGAAGCCGTCGGATTTTTTAAGAGCGTTAAATATCCCTCAGTATGCCTTCCTTCGGAGGGGAAGTAAAGCCGGCGGTCCCATGTCATAGATTTATGGCATGTTAAAGATCCTTCCACTAATTGCACCTGTGTGAAGCTAAATTGGATAGGTTAAGAATGTATACAACGCTCTTAGGTTTCTATGTTCGTTGCCAAGAGCCGACTGCGGCGGCGTCTAGTAGCTCAGTTCTGAACTTGGCCTCGTAGTCGTTGACAGTGGCGCTTGGCGGCAAAAGTAGGAACTATCTGAAAAATTGTTAGTTGCAGTACTTAAATTAACAAACAGATAACACACACTAATACAGTCATCACAATTAACACCGGTTATCAGACAGATTCTACACACACCCAAAGTACACGGGGCTACATGACCACGTTGTCGCAGCCCCTAAACTTAAGAACCAACCAACCAACCACTTAATCAGATGGAAATACTGAATCTGATCTCGTGCAAGTGCGTTGTCATGGCAACGTCTGATGGTCCATGCCTCATCAATTTAGTAGTGTTGCCATGGCAACCACTGATAGCTCTTGGCATTTTCTTATAATTCCGAAATCATTTTTCTCGTCCCTTGGCGTAATGGTGGGTCATATCAAAAATTCTTTCAGACAAAAGTTTTAGGTAATTATTAGGGGAATATTGTCCATTTTGTACGGTTTTGATATTGTGCCTATTAAGAGAGATATGATTAATGTTTCCCGAAAAACCCACTTTTTTCCACCCCTTTGGTCAATGGTTGGTGCTATCAAAAATCTTATTTGACATACATTTTTGGCACTTATCCGACACATATTATGAACTTTGAATGGATTCGATATTGCACGTATTAAGAGAGTTATAGCGAAATTTCACTTTTTCGAAAAAAGCCCCCCATTTTCACCCCCTTCGACCGATTTAGCCCAGTAACGAACTCGACCGAGATTTTATAGGTATACATCTTCGGTAAAAAATTCGAAGTAATTGGTGCAAAATTACGGCAGTTATCGTGTCCACAAGAAACTGATATACATATATATATATATATACATAAATTATATATAAACTTTTGAACTGACGGTGGTTTTGGGGTCTGGGGGATGTGAAACGCGAAGATATGTCGAAATTTTCCGGAAGTCGAAACATGGGACCCATTGCAATAGTTAGCTTTCTAATGAAATCTACCTAAAACAGGGAAATTTGTCAGGTAAAGTCTGTCGCCACAATGGCGAAGAACTAAATAGCCTCATGTACAGTATCCAATTGCCACTATCAACATACAACATTTCAGTTTAATTGCTGTAATAGATTCGCAGATATTGAGAACCATCTAAATATTTCGGATGGACGCCATGTTGGATTGTTATACAGTATAACTAAATATGTGGGAATGCTCCGGGGATTCGATAGAGGAACTGACAACAAGCAAAACATGTCCTGTAAACATATATTATGGTGTATTTGCTTTCGTTTCCGTGTTTCAAGCATTGTTTGAGGTGTACATAACAGACCGCTTCACTATGCATTTGTGTTGATAAAGTGTACGTTACTACGTATAGTTCTCTACAGAAGGTGTTCGAAATGGCTACCACGAGCAGTAATGAAAACGTCTATGCGCCGCATCATTGACTGTCTCACAAGCTCCCATATTCCCGGCGTCTATCGTATCTGCTGACATCCTTGCTCTATTCGCTTGACGCAGCATGTCGACGTTATGAATAGGTGTGGCATACACAAGGTCCTTTAAATGACCCCATAAGTGGAAGCCAAATGGGTTAAGATCGGGAGAACGAGCAGGCCATGGTGTCAGTCCCTGAATGCAAAACAAATGCACACACTCTTCAAAAGCGATGAAACTTACCAAGTGGCCTGTGTGCCCTCCACAAATGACCAACTAGAATTGTGCCGCCGCCTGTGTTATGTACACCACAAACAATGCTCGTATCACGGCAACGAACGCATATACACCATATTTTGCTTGTTGTCAAGTCCTCTATCGAATCCCCGGAGCTTTCCTACATTTTATTCAGTTACACCCTGTATATGTAGGCCATAGAGTTATGTACTATTACTTGAAGATTATTGCGTAGGTTTATTATTCAAACTTCAATTGCATGATTAGGACACAAGAAATTTAAAAAAACAACGAGATTTTAAAGTTTCTCACAGCCGCCATCTTGAAGTTATGAAAACAAATTGAAACAAGTAGATCCGTGAAGAACTATAGGCTACAGCCTATTTTCATATATCCTACTTATGTTAATTGCCTCTATCAACATACAAAATTCGTAGATATTGAGAGCCGTCTTAATATTTCGGATGGTCGCCATGTAGGATTGTTAAATGTATAGGCCATAGAGTCATGTCCCATTAAAGGAAAATTATTGCGTAGGTTCATTATTCAAACTTTCACTTCGATCGCATGATTACGACACAAGAAATAAAAACTTAATTTTAAAATTCGCACAGCCGCCATCTTGAGGTTATGTAAACAATTGAACTAAATTAGATACCAATGCATTACAATGTGTATAAACATTTCCTGTACCAAGTTTTATTGCGTTTGGGTCATTAAATCGCGAGAAAGGTCTATTTAAATTTTCAAATTCGCTTGGCCGCCATATTCGTTTTGTAGTTAACCGGTTTTTGAAAGTCTTATAGATGAAATTCCAGAAGTGTCCTTTATCTCCATACAAAATTTCAGGGTGATATCGGTAATAGTTTCAGAGATATAGAATGCCGGTGAAATATTTCGCACATCCGCCATCTTGTGGTTATGTAAACAATTGAACGAAGATTGATGTCGGTGCATTACAATGTGTATAAACATACACTGTACCAAGTTTTATTGCGTTTGGTTGGTTAAATCGCGAGAAACGTCTATTTAAAACTCGCAAATTCGCGTGGCCGCCATGTTCGTTTTGCATACTAGTTACCAGTGTTTCAAACGTCACATAGGTGATCTTCTAGTAGTTTCCTTTATCACCGTAAAAAATCCAGGGTGATATCAGGAATAGTTTCGGAGATATTGAATGCTGATGAAATATTTCGCACAGCCGCCATGTTGGATTGCTGAGACGTAACAAAATTTGAAGGGCACGGTCGGGGTCGTCCGGAGTAGTGCTATGAACTTACTGAGTTTCATTGAAATCGCTCCAGCCGTTTAGAATTTATTAGGGGACACACACCTCACACACACACACGTACGCACACACACACGGACAAAAGGTGATCTCATAAGCCTATTTTTTAAAAAATTGAAAATAGGCTAATAAATTAGATGTCAGTGGCGGGTTGCTAGTATAAATTATTTAATAAAGTTTTGAACTGATGGTGGTTTTGGAGTCTGGGGATGTGAAACGCGAAGATATGTCGAACTATTCCGGAATCACAGCTTGGTGCCGTTTGCAATAGGTAGCTTTCTCATGAAATATAGGCCTACCTAAAAATATAACAAGCTGTGTCATTTCTTATTTATTTATTTATACAACAGGGCAGTGCCACAATTACAGTAGCGAGCATTTGTTTACACACAGACAATACATGAAAATAACAAAAATACATTAAATACAAAATAAAAATTGAAAATTGAAAATTAAGAATAAAAAAAAAAGGTTAACAAGAAATAAATTTTACACAAGTTCAATTCGCAATAACAGTAAATGAAGCAAGATTTTTAGCCTATTTTCATTTATGAAAAAAGAAAATAGGCTTGTGAGATCACCTTTAGTCCGTCTGTCGTCTGTCTTTGTGTACGTGTGTGTGATGGATTTTTGTGTGTCCCCCCTAATAATTTCTAAACGGCTGGAGCGATATCAATGAAACTCGGTAAGTTTATAGCACTATTCCTGGCGACCCCAACCGTGCCCTTCAAATTTTGTTACGTCTCGCCAATCCAACATGGCGGCTGTGCGAAATATTTCACCAGCATTCAATATCTCCGAAACTATTCCCAATATCACCCTGGATTTTTTACGGGGATAAAGAGAACTACTAGAAGTTCACGTACGTGACTTTTGAAAAACTGGTAACTACAAAACCAACATGGCGTCCACGCGAATTTCCGACTTTTAAATAGACGTTTCTCGCGATTTAACCAACCAAACGCAATGAAACTTGGTACAGTATATGTTTAAACACATTGTAATGCACCGACATCTAACTTGGTTTAATCGTTTACATAACTTCAAGATGGCGGCTGTGCGAAATATTTCACCGGCATTCTATATCTCGGAAACTATTACCGGTATCACCATGAAATTTTGTACGGAGATAAAGGGCACTACTGGAAGTTTATCTATGAGACTTTCAAATACCGGTTAACTACAAAACGAACATGGCGGCCAAGCGAAGTTGAAAGTTTTAAATAGACGTTTCCGGCGATTAAATGATCCAAACGCAATGAAACTTTTTACAGCAAATGTTTATACACACTGTAATGCACTGGAATCTAATTTAGTTCAATTGTTTACTTAACCTCAAGATGGCGGCTGTTTGAATTTCGAGAATTATTTTTTTATTTCTTGTATTCTAATCATTCGATCGAAATCAGCATTTGCATAATGAACGTACACAATAATCATCATCTAATATTACATAAGTCTATGGCCTACATATATTAAAATCCAACATGGCGACCATCCGAAATATTTAGACGGTTCTCAATATCTATTAATCTACTACAGCAATCAAACTGAAATTTTGTAAGTGTATAGAGGCTATAAGCATAAGTTCACCTATGGGACGGTCAATAACCTGGCGAGCACAAATCCAACATGGCGGCGACGCGACATTTAAATATTCAAATGGACGTTTCTTGCGTTTTAACCATCCGAGCGCAGTGAATCTTGATACGGTATATGCTTATACAAATTTTAATCGACTGGCATCTAATTCATTAAAATTATTTTCATAACCACAAGATGGCAGCTGAGTGAAATTTTAAAATCCCGGTTTTATTTCTTGTGTCCTAATCATGCGATTGAAGTTTTGATAACACACCTACACTATAATATTCATGTAATTGTACATAAATATAAGGCCTATCATATAAAAATCCAACATGGTGACCATACAAAATATTTAGACGGTTCTCAATATCTACGAATCTATTACAGCAATCAAACTGACAATTTGTATGTTGATAGAGGCAATTAATATTAGCAGGATATATGCAAATAGGCTAATTAGTTCTTCACGGAACTACTTGTTAATATTTGGTCACATAATGTAAAAAATAGATTCATATGTAAATAATTCATGCTTTTGGGCTAATGCCGTGTGTATTTTGATTTGAACCATACGTTTCGAAGAAACCTTGCCTCCTTTTTCAATGGAAATAAACAATGTGGCCAAAGAAGGTATATCAATGAGATTGCAAACAATTTAGATAAATTCCTCTGTTCGTCACCAGAGAGCAGCTGCCATAAATTACTGTATGGACCATGGTGGAACGGCGGACAGAGTAATAAGTAACGAGAAGGTAAAGGGGGCGGGGTGAAAATATAGAAACTCCTCGAAGAATGAGGATGTCCAAAAGAGAAGGGTGGGGAGGGGGGAGGGTTAGATGGATATAAGGAAACATAAACAAAAGGGAAGTGTATCTGAACGATACCTAACGTCATACAGTCAACGGCGAAAAAACATATGGAAACTCCTGTATGACAGTATGACGTTAGGTATCGTTCAGATACACTTTCCTTTTGTTTCCTTATATCCGTCTAACCCTCCCCTCTCCCGCATTTTCTTTTGGACATCCTCATTCTTCGAGGAGTTTCTATATTTTCACTCCGCCCCCTTTACCTTCTCGTTACTTACTACTCTGTCCGCCGTTCCACCATGGTCCATACAGTAATTTCTGGCAGCTGCTCTCTGGTGACGAACAGAGGAATTTATCTATATGAATGAGATTACAAAAAATATACTTTCTTTGGCCACATTGTTTATTTCCATTGAAAAAGGAGGCAATGTTTCTCAGAAACGTATGGTTCAAATCAAAATACACAAGGCATTGGCCCAAAAGCATGAATTATTTATATAATAATCCGGGCCGTGAAAGCCTTAATATGCAAATTAGATTCATATGTTTAGGTACTAATACAATAGCAATGAAAGATGGTAAAAATTGAAAATTAAAATTAAAAAGAGAGAAAGAAATTGTTAGCAAGAAATATACACAGAGAAAGAAATTGTTAACAAGAAATATACACAGAGAAATAAATTGTTAGCAAGAAATATACACAGAGAAAGAAATTGTTAACAAGAAATATACACAGAGAAAGAAATTGTTAACAAGAAATATACACAGAGAAAGACATTGTTAACAAGAAATATACACAGAGAAAGAAATTGTTAACAAGAAATATACACAGAGAAAGAAATTGTTAACAAGAAATATACACAGAGAAAGAAATTGTTAACAAGAAATATACACAGAGAAAGAAATTGTTAACAAGAAATATACACAGAGAAAGAAATTGTTAACAAGAAATATACACAGAGAAAGAAATTGTTAACAAGAAATATACACAGAGAAAGACATTGTTAACAAGAAATATACACATAGAAAGACATTGTTAACAAGAAATATACACAGAGAAAGACATTGTTAACAAGAAATATACACAGAGAAAGAAATTGTTAACAAGAAATATACACGGAGAAATAAATTGTTAACAAGAAATATACACAGAGAAAGAAATTGTTAGCAAGAAATATACACAGAGAAAGAAATTGTTAACAAGAAATATACACAGAGAAAGAAATTGTTAACAAGAAATATACACAGAGAAAGAAATTGTTAACAAGAAATATACACAAGTTCAAGTCGCAATAACAGCAAATGAAGCATGATTTTTAATATTTGGTCACATAAAGTAAAACTAGATTCATATTTTTAGGTAAGATGGTCAGAAAGTGAAACCTAAAACGAATAGCAAGAAAATATAAATGTAATCAGTACGTGCAGTTAAAAGGAACGTCGTTACCGTCAAAAGGTAACTTGTTACTAATAATGGCGTTACGTGTTACACGTTACTTGCCGACTCTGGACAAAAGTGGACTCTGTAGTTCAAGGAATTTGCGAGTCAATTAGCGACAATGAAGAGAAACACGTAATGACCATCAACGCTCAGTTCAGTTCGTGCAAGTAAGCAGCCGGACAAAAAGCACTTGTTATTGTTGCTACGGTGAGCACGATGGTCATAATAAGAAGAAGTCGCCGACCATAAGTGCTTTTTGTTGCAGCCAAACAAATCATTACGTGACTGCGCTCTTAGCAATATTATCACTCAATTCAGCGACTCTAGTGGTGACAGCCATTGTACGAGGGCACTTCCTTTAAGGCTTTCGAATTAAACTCCTGCTAACGAGGGGTGCACAAAAGACTTCCTCACAGCCACATCGTATTCTTTGTTGGTTTTTATTTTATTTTATTTACAACTTCTACGAAACTTTTCAAAACATCATCGTGAATAATTCAGTCTTACAACTATTGTAGTGTGCCCCTAATTTAAAACTAGTCTTCTGTTTAATTTCGTTCTGCGCAACGTGCTCGACCTCGTGATAAGTGCGCAGAACTGTATTTCAAGAAATGCCAGCTCTTTACGTTCCATTTGGCCTTCCTTGAGATCATTTCCCTGCTATTTTACCCTCTAGTAAATCATTTATTAAATTGCCATACCGAAGCCTATCCTTACCAGCATCGCATCTCTTTCTGCTCTTAATAACTTCTAACACCATATCAGACATCTCTCTCTTGAGCAACTTCTAACACCTTATGAGACGTCTTTCTCTACTCTCTTAAACAACTTTTTAACACCTTATCATTTGTCTCTATGTACTCTCTTGAACAACTTCTAGCACCATATCAGACATCTCTCTACTCTCTTGAACAACTTCTAACACCTTATCAGACATCTCTGTCCTGAACAACTTCTAACACCTTATCAGACATCTCTCTCCTGAACAACTTCTTACACCATATCAGACATCTCCCTACTCTCTTGAACAATATCAGACATCTCCCTACTCTCTTGAACAACTTCTAACACCTTATCATACATCTCTCTCTTGAACAACTTCTAACACCTTATCAGACATCTCTCTCCTGAACAACTTCTAACACCATATCAGACATCTCTCTCTACACTCTCGAACAACTTCTAACACCTTATCAGACATCTCTCTCCTGAACAACTTCTAACACCATAACAGACATCTCTCTCTACTCTCTTGAACTACTTCCAACACCTTACCAGACATCTCTCTCTACTCTCTTGAACAACTTCTAACATCTTACCAGACATCTCTTTCTTGAACAATTTCTAAGACTTCAGTGTTGATTCTCTTCTCTATCCAGTTAATTGTTTGCATACGTCGCAACATCATTTCTTTTGAAGTCTATCTGGTTTAGAGTCGAGATGCTAAATACCGAACATATGATTCCATGATTCATTAACATGAAGTAAGGGACATTGTACACTGACTTAAAAGGGACTAACTGCTATCACGAAATGCTTGCTTCGTTATGGCGATCTAATTTTGTTATGACACAGTATGTGCTCTGTTAAGATGTGAATTGACCCAGCTGTTGAACTGTCTTTTCTCACATTCAGTGGATGAAGAAGATTCTTGCTTGTCGCTGTTTACCGACTGCCCAGTAGGTCGTTCCTGCAATACTGCCAACGAATGAAGAATTCATTCTAGCAATTGGGACCAAAGGTGACGAATCTAATAGTTGCATGATCCTTAGGCCCAGCAGTACATTCTTCAACTATAAGAGTTGTAAGTGGGCTGTGGTCGTGAAGTGCATTATTGGTAACATAACGAAGACAAAAACGCGCCTGCCTGGAATCCAAAAGATCTGGGTCTGAGTCCCAACCGTAATCTCGTTTTGAAGCCGTACTCGGGTTAGTTCCTCAGTTTAGGGGCTGTGACAACGCGGTCATGTAGCCCCCTGTAGTTTGGGTGTGTGTAGAATCTCTCTGATAACCGGTGTTAATTGTGATGGCTGTATTAGTGTGTGTTATCTGTTTTTTATTCAAGTAAGGACTGCAGACATTGGATTTTCAAGTTGTTCCAACTTTTATTACCAAACGCCATCGTCGTCGACCAACTAGTTCTGAACTTTGTTACTAGATGCCACCGCAGTCGGCTCCTGGCGACGAACGTTGGAACCTAAGAGCGTTAGTCAAATCGAACCTATAATTTAGCTTCACACATGTGTAATTAGTGGAAGGTTCTTTATGATGCCTAAAATCTATGACATGGGACCGCTGGCTTTACTTCCCCTCCAAAGGAAGGCATACTGATGGATTTTAAACGCTCTTAAGAAATCTGATGACTTTGGCCGGGTTAAGCCGTACTCAACAGATAGAAATTGAAACTCTCATCGCTGGCAACGCAATTGAAACACAATGCTAGGAACACACAGATTGGTCACACTTAGGCGACAGTGTGAAGCCGTAAAGTGCTGTGTTGATCCATACCTCTCACTCTTGGGAATAGTTTCTGCTTTTTCTGTTCCCCAGTCTGGTTTCCTGAGAGCGACCACATCAATCCGAATTAATGCGTCAACTGTAGCATTTATCTCCTGCTGCTTGTTCGCGTCACGTTTCTCGCCTCTCCCGGCTGTATTGTGATCCATAACTGAAGCGTGCGCGGATATTTTGCCATGCGGATACAGTTTGCATGGCTGTGTGGATAAGCTACGGGTAATGTTTGGAGTAAATTTGCGGATAGTTCAAAAAAAAAGTTACAATCCGAATTGGTTTAATGTCACTACTAGAACCCGGATGTCATAACTTATCATATTTTTGCGTTGTTTTATATTTCGTGACAAATGTAAGATGATGATTTAAGCAAATCTCACTCCAATTCTATGTCATTAAGCATAATTAACACTCCGAACCGAAAAGGGTTGCAATTCTGCCTGTATAACATTCATTTATGTTCCACCCTGACTATTATATGTCAGAGAACTGTATTATAATTAGGCTCATTATAACACTATTTTTCATCATGAAACAGTTTCTCCCACCAATCAGAGCTCAAGAAACAGTTGTTTGATCAATTAGATAAGGATAGCATCGCACCTGTGCTGAGTTCTAAGGCCTTCTAATTTAAATTTCACTGCGTGGCCTAGTGTCATAGTGGGGTAATCGAGGAGGCCATGGTCAAGTACAAAGCATTGTCTGCGTCCCATGCGCTCTGTTCAGTACATAAAATTGGTGAAATCTCGACTGATATTTATGAATATTTATGTTCGAACATAAAATAGTTGTAGAGCCTCCGTGGCTCAGGCGGCAGCACGCCGGCCTCTCACCGCTGAGTCCGTGGTTCAAATCCCGGTCACTCCATGTGAGATCTGTGCTGGACAGAACGGAGGCAGACAGGTTTTTCTCCGGGTACTCCGGTTTTCCCTGTCAAAATTTCATTCCAGCAACACTCTCCACTATCATTTCATTTCATCTGTCATTCATTTAATCATTGCCCCAGAGGAGTGCGTCAGGCCTCGGCAGCCGGCACAGTTCATATCCTCGCCGCTAGATAGGGGCTTCATTCATTCCATTCCTGACCCGGTCGGAGACTGGAAGCAGGCTGTGGATTTTCATTCATAAAATAGTTATAATAATTATCGTCGAACATAAACAGTCGTATGCAACTCGCCTATAATGGTAATTAAGACACTCGTATTGAAATTATAAAACTCGCATACGCTCGTTTTATAAACATACTCGTGCCATTATAGGCACGTTGCATAATGTACTATTTAAACATAGCACATGACATACATAGCCTAAGGGAACGACTTCCCCTCAAATGTCTAAATGTTAGTTAGTTAGTTATTATTGTTTTAAGGGGCACACCTACGAGGTCATCTGTCCCTAATGTCTAAATGTGTTGCTATAATACTTATATAAAATAGTATTGTAATGTGTATAGATTTGGATAACAAACGTGCGTATGCGGAGTGGATGGGGATGACCTTCCGTTTATCCGCGCAGGGCTCTATCTATACCGTGCAAACCAGCAGTGGTGCCAAATCCACGGAATGTGTAATATTTTAAAATTCGCGTGACTATGAACTTTGAAAATTACCGATCAATTTATTTCGTTCCGATAATGTGCAGGAAATCATTGGAATCAGAAAGTGAGTGGGTTCGAATCCCACCGTCAGCTGTCATTGTAATGAATGTTTGGTGGTTTCCCCAATTTTAATTCGAGGCAAATTGTTATATAACTTACATTGTCGTGTTGGAAGCCATTTTTCATTGTTGCCTTAGAAAAAGAAACGTTTGCTTTTCAGTCGGTCAACACGATTGTACCCAATTGTATTGGGAGTTATTCCCTAACCCCAAAAATAAATTCCGTGAGATTTATAAATTATTAAATGACTACGTCTGTACTGCTCGGGTCCAAGCTCTGTGAACTTGCGGGATGAGGTCACGTGGCAGGCGGGAAGAGAAGGACCTGTCAACAGCCCGCTGTGTTATTCCAATACTGCTAATATAGGGCCAAGCAGCTTCGGTGGCGTAGTTGCTAGCATCCTGAGCTTCTATGTCCATAGTCGCGGGTTCAAACCCGGCCGAAGTCTTCGGATTTTTTAAGACCTTTAAAAATCCCTCAGTATGCCTTCCTTCGTAGGGGAAGTAAAGCCGGCGGTCCCATGTCATAGATTTATGGCATGAAAACGAACCCACCACTAATTACACTTGAGTGAAGCTAAATTAGCCTATAGGTTAGATTTGACTAACGCTCTTAGGTTCCAACGTTCGTCACCAGGAGCCGACTTGGTGGCATCTAGTAACCAGGTTCAGAACTAGTTGTCGTTGACGATGGCGTTTGGTAGCAAAATTAGGAACTACTTGAAAATTGAATGTCAGCAGTCCTTACTTGAATTAAAAACAGATAACACACACTAATACAGTCATCACAATTAATACCAGTTTTCAGACACACTACACACACCCAAAGTACACGGGGCTACATGACCGCGTTGTCGCAGCCCTAACCTGAGGAACCAACCAACTAACATAGGGCCGTTGCTCAAACCACTGCGGTGTTGCGAATGAGTGAGTGAGTTATCTTACTAAGCACTGACCGGGAACCCTCATCACTTGTCACCATCACTCCTCATAGTCCGCGATCCACATTCCTCTCAGTTAAACTCGCCCCACCAGTGTTGTATTATGCTTACTGTTTAAAATTATCGTGCTCGCTAACCTGCCCTCTGCCTGCCCCAGGTTGTAACCCACGACTTCCATGTTAACATTTGAACAAGGTGTACTTTTAAGGGTGATGTTTAACGGTTTATATTTGCTAATCGCCGTCAGTTACATTGCTCATCTTGAGAAGTAATACTGCCCGTGGCATGGGAAGGATCCAGTCCAGTCATCAGCCAATATAAATGTGCAGAACAGGTTTCTCTAATAACATGTTCTCTTATCGATGTAGCTGTTTGTTTACTGGTGCTCCAAACCGCCGCAGAGTTAGGACACTTAAAATAATGAACTGACAATATTTGAGGTTATCGCCTGAGGTTAACTGAACGGCGAAACATTTCCTCTAAATGTGTGTAATTCTTATAATAATAATAATAATAATAATAATAACATTAATTTGAACCGAAGGGCATGTTGAACAAGTAATTCCGTAAATAACTATATATCCTATTTTCATTATCCTACTTATATTAATTGCCTCTATCAGCATACAAATTTTCAGTTTGATTGCTGTAATAGATTCGTAGATATTGAGAATCGTCTAAATATTTCGGACGGTCGCCATGTTGGATTTTAATTGTGAGGTTTGAAGCCATTTTTCAGTGTTGCCTAAGTAAACAAAAGTTTGGTGCTTTTCAGTCGGTCAACACGAATGTACCCAAATAGAGCTGGGTTATGCCCTGATCCTGAAATAAATTACATAAGATTAATAAATACACTAGGATGACCAGTTTCGATCGTCAAGCGATCATCATCAGATCCATTACACTTAGGCTATAACATCTATGTTTGAGAATACAGATGAAAAATATATACAATATGTACAATTATTTAGTTGCAGTGTGGTAATGCAACAGTCGGTGTATGTTAAATATGGTATATCTAATGTTAGGTAAACTTCTAAAATAGTGATGAAAATCCGGAATTTGTCTGTTAGGGGTGATTATATGGTTTTACAAAATCAACTATGGTTATACTGAAATAATGCAAGCTTATACTTATCGAGTTGTCTCTTTAACTGGAACTTGAAGCAGTTGCGTGTTGCCATAGACACCAGTTGTAGTCGACTAACCCCGATTGTTCGCTGGGTGGAACTGGTTTTCCCCTTCCTCCCCCTTTAGTTGCTATGTTCGTCCAGAGGTCAGTGCCATATATATTTGTGTGACTTTGCCAAGTCTAGATAAAAGTGTGTGCTATTGAATGCAGGAGTCTGCAACTACTAAAGACCGTGAAACTATCTTCGCCACGCATGGGCTAAAAAGCCATTTCTCACTAAGCGGTGCACGGTCTATTGAAGACGTCCCGGCACCTTTAATACTGCCGCGCATATCGGCCTAGGTTTATTGCAGAAAATGTACATAGTACACCTGATCCAAATAACATTTACCTATAAACACCGCTATTTTCCCCCCTTTTTATCTAGCTTGGCTGTATCGCTAAGTTGTGTCTTGTTTTCGACAGGGTGTGTTTTTTAGTAGAGCGAAAAGGGGTGAACTCTCCATAAAAGTGTGTTCATTTAGATTGTTGGGATTGTTTTGTTTGGCTAGGTGAATCTTGATTGCTTCTTTTATGTCGAGAGCTCTGCCTTTCGCTTCGTGATGAATTATTTTTAGATCAGTCTCGATTTTAGTGAAGCTGTGCCCCGTGTCACACATATGTTCGCATACGGCTGAATGTGTTCCGTATCTTATCGCATTCCTATGTTCATTATAACGTGTATCTACTCGTCTTCCGCTCTGTCCAATGTAATTAGCTTGACAACCAATGTCTTGGCATGTAATAGAATATACCCCTGACTTTGAATACGGGTCTTGTTTATTTAGATTGCTATTTTGCAGGTGCCTCCCGGTCGTATTATTCGTTGTGAATGCTATTTTTATGCCTTGCTTTTTGAATAGATTAGTGATTTTATATGTGTTCTCATTCACATAGTTGAAGCGCGCGAAATTTTTCTCATTAATGTCCGGTTTTGGAATCATTTTATCTTTATCTTTAATGAGAAAAATTTCGCTCGCTTCAACTATGTGAATGAGAACACATATAAAATCACTAATCTATTCAAAAAGCAAGGCATAAAAATAGCATTCACAACGAATAATACGACCGGGAGGCACCTGCAAAATAGCAATCTAAATAAACAAGACCCGTATTCAAAGTCAGGGGTATATTCTATTACATGCCAAGACATTGGTTGTCAAACTAATTACATTGGACAGAGCGGAAGACGAGTAGATACACGTTATAATGAACATAGGAATGCGATAAGATACGGAACACATTCAGCCGTATGCGAACATATGTGTGACACGGGGCACAGCTTCACTAAAATCGAGACTGATCTAAAAATAATTCATCACGAATTGAAAGGCAGAGCTCTTGACATAAAAGAAGCAATCGAGATTCACCTAGCCAAACAAAACAATCCCAACAATCTAAATGAACACACTTTTATGGAGAGTTCACCCCTTTTCGCTCTACTAAAAAACACACCCTGTCGAAAACAAGACACAACTTAGCGATACAGCCAAGCTAGATAAAAAAAAGGGGGGAAAATAGCGGTGTTTATAGGTAAATGTTATTTGGATCAGGTGTACTATGTACATTTTCTGCAATAAACCTAGGCCGATATGCGCGGCAGTATTAAAAGTGCCGGGACGTCTTCAATAGACCGTGTACCGCTTAGTGAGAAATGGCTTTTTAGCCCATGCGTGGCGAAGATAGTCCCACGGTCATTAGTAGTTGCAGACTCCTGCATTCAATAGCATACACTTTTATCTAGATTTGGCAAAGTCACTCAAATATACATGGCACTGACCTCTGGAAGAACATAGCAACTAAAGGGGAAAACCAGTTCCACCCAGCGAACACTCGGGGTTAGTCGACTACAACTGGTGTCTATGGCAACACGCAACTGCTTCAAGTTCCAGTTAAAGAGACAACTCGATAAGTATAAGCTTGCATTATTTCAGTATAACCATAGTTGATTTTGTAAAACCATATAACCACCCCTAACAGACAAATTCCGGATTTTCATCACTATTTTAGAAGTTTACCTAACATTAGATATACCATATTTAACATACACCGACTGTTGCATTACAACAGTGGAACTAAATAATTGTACATATTGTATATATTTTTCACCTGTATTCTCAAACATAGATGTTATAGCCTAAGTGTAATGCATCTGATGATGATCGCTTGACGATCGAAACTGGTCATCCTAGTGTATTTATTAATCTTATGTAATTTATTTCAGGATCAGGGCATAACCCAGCTCTATTTGGGTACATTCGTGTTGACCGACTGAAAAGCACCAAACTTTTGTTTTTGGATTTTAATATATGTAGGCCATAGAGTTATGTACTATTAGATGGGGATAATTGTGTACGTTCGTTATTCAAACGTTAATTTCGATCGCGTGATTAGAACACAAGAAATAGAAACTTTATTTTACATTTTCGCACAGCCTTCATCTTGAGGTTATGTAAACATTTGAACTAAATTACATGTTACTGCATTGCAATTTGAATAGTTATTTACTGTACCAAGTTTCACTGCGTTCGGATGGTCAAATCGCGAGAAACGTCTATTTAAATGTTTCTAGTTCACTTGGTCGCCATGTTCGTTTTGTTGTTAACAGGTTTTTGAAAGTCACATGGGTGAACATGAAGTAGTGCCCTTTATCAGCATACAAAATTTCAGGGTTATATGAGTAATAGTTTCGGAGATATAGAATGCCGGTGAAATATTTCGCATAGTCGCCATGTTGGATAGGAGACGTAATGAAATTTGAAGGGCACGGCCGGGGTTGGCCGAAATATTAGGCCTACTTTGACCTTACTGAGTTTCATTGAAATTGCTCCAGCCGTTAAGAAGTTATTAGGGGAGTGGGACACACACACGGACGCACACACACATACTGCTCGGGTCCAAGCTCTGTGAACTTGCGGGGTGAGGGGTAAGTGCAGGGAAGGGTCAGGCGAGAAGAGAAGGGTCAGTCAACAGCCCGCTGTGATATCTGGTATTTCTTTCTGTTCCAATACTGCAAACATAGGGCCGTTGCTCAAACCACTGTGGTGTTACGAATGAGTGAGTGAGTCACCGACCAATGTATTGGTTCTGTACTATGCACGAGACGAGAAACCTCATCGCTCGTCAACACCACTTCTCATATTCTACAATGCACATTCCTCTCAGGTTCACGTGGCTTAGACCCGAGCAGTACACACACACATACATATGGACATAAGTTGATCTCAAGCCTATTTTTTCAAAATTAAATAGGCTAAAAAGTACGTTTAAACAAATATACAAGACAATAGCCCTTGCCAGAACAGTGTCGCGTCGAGCCCGCATAACAGTAAAGCCGAGTTGAACACATCAACTTCTACACAAGCAGCACACCAACAAGACAGACAAATGAAGAAAGTAAGTCTGACATTCACAAGTTACGGTAGGACATAAATAGGAAGCGTGCTCATTATAAATTACATATTACTTACTGTTGTAGGAGGCTAGTGCACCACAACAATGCTGCTGAAATGCGTGATTATTTTATCATTCTAACTTGCTGTTTAACAATTCAATTTTATGAATGCAGATTTCTCTCAATACCGTGCTGTAAAAGGTATTGCCTGTACGGCTCACGAAGGAGCACAGACATTTTTAGCCTACTTTTCGCATTTTGTAAAAGTGAGGAAAAAGTAGACTTATGAGATCGATCCGGGAAAATGTGTGTCCGTCTGTCTGTCCTTCTGTCTGTCTGGCTGTGTGTGTGTGTCCCCCTATCAACTCTTAAACGGCTGTAGCAATCGAACCCAAATTTGGTATGAGTCAAGATCTCATCTGAATATCTCAATGCAGTATTTGGAAATGATGTCAGTGCTACCAACTACTGAAAAATCGCAATTGAAATTTCAGCTCCATGTTGTATATCTTGGAAGGTATACATGGGAGCTATACCAAAATTGGCACACACATAGGTAATTATATTT
Organism: Meconema thalassinum; assembly: GCA_946902985.2. Classification (NCBI taxonomy): domain Eukaryota; kingdom Metazoa; phylum Arthropoda; class Insecta; order Orthoptera; family Tettigoniidae; genus Meconema; species Meconema thalassinum. The sequence continues at coordinate 876,587,631 of OX336390.1, read as the reverse complement.
CAGTTTAATTTCCAGGAGGCCATACATGACAGTGTTGCCAAAATGAGTCTAAGCCTGCTGATAGGTCCAAATTTTAAATGCATATAACTTCTACACTATCAATTGGATTTCAATCAGATTTCGTATGTACTATGTGTAGATAGACAGATATGACTGAGCGTAATCTTAAGAGCCACCATGGCTGCCAACTGTTAATAAATGCACTCTCTATTGTTTTCATCCAAATACCAATATATCAGAAAGTATGCAAGCCGACAGCTTTAAACTATGCACACGCATAGCACCTGACATTCTAGATTAATTTGGAGTAACTAATGGAACTCAGTACTACCAACATGGTTCTAAGCCAGCAGATAGGACCAATTGTAAATACATGTAACTTCTGTACTATCAATTGGATTTCTACCAAATTTCGTATGTGCTATGTGTACTATAACAGATATGACTATGCGTAATCTTAAGAGCAACCAGGGCTGTCAACTGTTAATAAATGCTGTCTCTATTTTTGTTACCCTAATATCAATATATCAGAAAGTATGCAAGCCAATAGCTCTAAACTTTGCACACGTATAGTACCTGGCATTCTAGATTAACTTGGAGTAACTAATATACGTCAGTGCTGCCAACATAATTCTATGCTTGCTGATAGGTCCAATTTTAAAATGCATGTACCTTCTATACTAACAAACGGAATTCATTCAAAATTGGCAAAACAATAGATCATATTATTTCAGATTATTTCTGACCAATACATGTATGACATTGTTGCCAACATGATTTTACGCGCGCAGTTAGATCCAATGTTTAACTGCATGTAACGTCCATGCTATCCATTGGACTTCAACCAAATTTTGTATTCTGTACCTTAAGAGATGGGACTAAGAATATATTCAGTCACCAGGGCTGCCAACTGTAGTGCTCTATTAGGCTACATTATGCCAGTTATATTTCGAACTAATTAGTAATTCGATATTATAAACTCAATTTCGTCATTATTCTAATTAGGTCCATATAGATGAATCATTTGAATGAATCTTACATTTCGAGAAAAGTAGGCTCTTTAGTTCTTCACGGAACTTCTTGTCTTTATGAGCAAAATGCTTTACATTTTAGCAGAGCTCTCGATTTAATCCATTAATTGGATCGATTAATCTAAAAATACGATTAACCGATCAATGTGCTTTAGTCGATTAGTCGAAGCGATTATAATAGTAGAGTGGTGCAGGGAAAGTAATTGTTTTGCGAGCATAAAACCTGTGTATTGTATTATTATTTGCCATTTGGCACGCTAGCATCAGCTATTGTGAGATTGGGAGTCATTAAAGTTAGCTGATGCTCATGCCTTTGCTTGAGGAAGATAACATTTATAATACACCCTCTGTCTGAAAAGTTCGTTGAATGGGTCTATATTACGTACGGATTGTTGGCTTACCTGATACAGCCGTTACTATCCTTCAAAGTAATCCCCGTGGATGGTTATGCACTTCTTAGAATGGCTGTGCAAGTCCTGGCATGGTCTACCTGAAAGATTGCCTTCAGTTGGGTCGTCACATTACGTTGGATGTCCGAAATGTTCGAAAACCTCTGGCTCTTCAGGTCTTTTCGGCGACCCTGGACCCTGATACTCCATACTTCGACGCTTGCCTTCGAGGTTGTACCTCAAGCACCAGGCACCCGTGACGATGGTTTTCAGGACCATTCCATTCCACGGAACATTCACCCTTCTCACTGCCACCCGTCGAACAGATGCACGTCAGGTCGCATAAATTCACCCTTCTCACTGCCGCCCGTCTATCAGGTGTGCAAGGCAGGTTGCTTTAATTCACGCTTCTCTCTTGCTTTCAATTTAGAGTTTTGACGACCCAAACTGAAGGCTATTCCCGAAGAAGACTATGTCAGGAATTTCCAGGACTTGTTCAGACGTTCTCCATCCACGGGGATTACTTTGAAGGACAGTAACGGCTGTTTCAGGTAAGGCAACAATCCCTTCGTAGTATAGCCCATTCACCGAACTTTTCAGACAGAGGGGTATCTCCTTAATTGCATTGTTCTAATTAAATGCTTTTCAATTCATTTTACTTGCATTCACAAAATACAATAGCAAATTTAAAATTATTATCTTCCTCATAGAAAATGGAATTGTAAACATTTTAGGATATAGGAGTATTATTCATTTTTTTTCTCGAACTGATGCTGTGTGAAATCGACAAAAATTTGATTCATCGACCAATTAACCGATTAAACGCATTCGATTCACAGATCAAAATTTTTAATCGATCGACAACTCTACTTTTTAGTAAATTTTCTTTCGTGTGTTCACACAGTATTATTTCCATTGCAGAGTGATGTGGCACCCTTTGTTGGAAGTGTAAGGCCACAGCAGTTAAAAGAGACGTTAAACTCATAGCAGTACTAAACTTTGAGGTGCATAGGAAACCCTTGTTAATTGAAGTTCTGAAGGAAAATCTGTATTACAAATTCAAAATATTGTTACGTGCCACCCCCTAGTGGCACTTTTGTTAACTGGATTACGGTGGGGGTACAAAGCACAACACCAATTACTGCTTAAAGAAATATAATTTATTACAGGCCAGAAAATTACACTAATCAGCAAATACAAGCAATTAGGAGCCTTACTCAGTTTCCTTAAGTCTCTTCCTTATGCGCTCTTGGCCTTCCACTTGTAAACAGACCACAGAAGTTAATCCGTCCTAATGAGTACGGTGGCCTTGACAGAAACTACCTGTCCCTCTCCCTTATGTTCACCGACCACAATTACTTACGATCACTTGCTGCAGGCTATTTCGCTGTCCACAAGCTGAAGAAACAATGCCACTGGATTTCGTAACTCGCACAGCACTTCGTCACCACACTTCTGTCGCACAAGATAATCGCTCGCACTAGCTCGTAAAACACAACCCACAGAAAACTCGGTCCCCTCACTGTTGAAGCCGCTTATATAGCAGGCTGGTGACTAAATAAATTCTAGAATCGTCCAGGACACACGGCTTCTCGATATTTCCTTCGCTGGTGGTGTCACGAAGATTCTGGACCATCCCTTTCACTTCGCAGTCCGTTGCGTAACGCGCATGCAATACTCTGAGGGAGAGCAGTCCAGCCCTGGGGCAGTTTTGACTCATGCGGCGAGCGATGAAACGAACTCACAGCCGTAACACCACCCCCTTCCTAAAAGGCTGATCGTCCCGATCAATCATTGGTCCGTCTGTGTCCCTCCGTAGGCTGCCAGGCGATCTCGATGCACGATCTTCATCTTCGCCCTCGGGCTCCGCTGGATCCTGTAGACGACATCGTTGATCCGTTTCACGACTCGGTACGGGCCCTCCCAGGACTTCTGCAGTTTGGGTGACAGGCCTTTCTTCCGTAATGGGTTGAAGAGCCAGACCAGGTCGTCCTCGTGGAATCCGCCGGCATCCGTCTGCTGGTCGTATCGGGTCTTCATTCTGTCGGTCTCGATCCGCAGTTTCCTCCTCGCGAACGCGTGCACGTCCTCCAGTTGGTCGACCAGTTCTTGACAATACTGGCTTACCGGGATCGGATCATTCCCAGGTCGGCCAAAGGCAAGATCGACAGGTAGACGGAGCTCCCTCCCAAACATGGCCCGGGCTGGTGTGCACCCGGTGGCTTCATGCACGGCGGCGCGGTAGGCCAGGAGAAATAGTGGAAGATGTTTGTCCCAATCCCTCTGGTGCTCGCTGACGACTATTCGAAGATGGTTCTCGATGGTGCGATTGAATCGCTCTACCATCCCGTCGGACTGAGGGTGTAGTGGCGTTGTCCTTGTCTTCCGGATTCCCAGCAGCTGGCATAGGTTCTGGAACACCTGCGACTCGAAGTTCCTCCCTTGGTCGGAGTGCAGCTCCAGGGGTACTCCGTACCGGCTGACGAATTCCTTCACCAGGGTTTCTGCAATCGTCGCGGCTTCTTGGTTAGGGAGCGCATACGCCTCCGGCCATTTGGTAAAGTAGTCGCTGACGACTAATATGTAGCGGTTCCCTGCCTCGCTTAACGGGAATGGCCCAGCAACATCGATGGCCACTCTCTCCATGGGGCCGCCCACGTTGTAGGTCTTCAGTGGACCCCGTCGTCTTCGTCCTGGGCCCTTGCTGGCTGCGCAATCGTGGCACCTCGCGCAGTGGTTCTCCACGTCTGTTCGGCATCCGATCCAGTAGAACCGCTCTCTCAGCTTCTCCAGGGTCTTCTTTATCCCTAGGTGTCCACCAGATGATCCTCCATGAACTTCCTTCAGGACTTCCTCCGTCATAGCCTTTGGAACGACGACTTGTTCCCGAGATGTCTTCCCGTCGGTGCTCTCCCAGGAACGGCAGATGAGGCCATCCCTTACAATCAGCGAGTCCCACTGCGCCCAGTAGGACTTAAACTTTGGGCTGCAGTCACTCACAATGTTCCACCCGGGTCTGGGGACACAGGCCCTCTTCCATTCGGCTATCAGTCCCAGGTCATCATCTTCTGCTTGTGCCCGCGTGAAAGATTCGCGGCTCCAGCTCCCTTGTAGTTCCACGGTAGTCCTTCGGCACTGTATCCCGGTGTTCTCCTCCCTTCGGGCACAGAAGGTGCAGTCTTCGTGGCACGGTCTTCGTGACAGGGCGTCGGCGTTAGAATGCAGTTGGCCTTTCCTGTGCTGAATCTCAAAGTTGTACTGTTGAAGCCTCTCTAACCACCGCGCGAGTTGACCCTTGGGCTGCTTGAAGTTCAGGAGCCACCGCAGGGATGCATGGTCGGTCCTGATGAGAAATTCTTGCCCGTACAGATACTTGTGGAAGTGTTCAATGGTCTTCACGATGGCGAGCAGCTCCTTCCTGGTGACGCAGTAGTTCCTTTCTGGCTTTGACAAGGCCTTGCTGAAGTAGGCCACTACTCTCTCCTCGCCGTCCACTACTTGCGACAGGATTCCCCCTATGCCAAAGTCACTGGCATCGGTATCGACGATGAACCTTGTTCCCGGTCTGGGGTAGGCCAGAATAGGCGCGGTGCACAGAGCTTGCTTGAGTTGTTCGAAGGCACTGTGGCATTCTGCTGTCCACGTGAAGAGTTGGTCCTTCTCAGTCAGTCGATGTAAAGGTTTGGCGATGTCTGCGAATCCTCTCACGAAGCGACGGTAATAAGTGCAGAGTCCCAGGAAGCTTCGTAGTTGGGACTTGTCCTTCGGGACTGGCCACTCCCTCACAGCTGCGGTCTTATCTGGGTCGGTGCGCACCCCTTCCTCGGAGACGATATGCCCAAGGTACTGGACCCGCTTCTGGAAGAGCTGACACTTCTTGGGGCTCAACTTCAGCTGGGCAGCCCGTAGCTTCAACAAGATCTCCTTCAGGTTGCTGTAGTGCTCCTCGAAGCTCCTCCCCAGAACGATGACGTCGTCTAGGTAGACCAGGCAGGTCTTCCAGTGTAGTCCCCTCAGAATGGACTCCATTAGCCTTTCGAAGGTCGCAGGGGCGTTGCACAGACCGAATGGCATGACGGTGAACTGCCAGAGCCCGCTGCCTACTGAGAACGCCGTTTTCTCGCGGTCCCTAGGGTGGACCTCCACCTGCCAGTAGCCACTCTTCAAATCCAAGGTGGAGAACCATCTTGACCCTGATATGGTGTCCAGCGTGTCGTCGATCCGGGGTAGAGGGTAGCTGTCCTTCTTCGTGACGTCGTTCACCCGCCTGTAGTCCACGCAGAACCTGGTGGAACCGTCCTTCTTCTTCACAAGCACGACCGTAGAACTCCAAGGACTATGTGATGGCTCGATCACCCCTTGCTCCTTCATCTCTTCTACCATCCGGTCGACTTCGGCTTGCTTGGCGAGCGGGACACGTCGGAATGGGGCCCTAATCGGTGCGCTGTCCCCAACGTCGATTCTGTGCTGGACCAAGCTTGTCCTGCCGAAGTCTTTGCTCCCCACGGAGAAGACATCCTGGAATTCGCGTAGCAGGTCCTGAAGTTGGCGTGATTGTTCCTCGTCTAAATGGTCCTGGGATCCTTGGTACAGCTTCTGTAGTTCTTCTGGCAGTGTGCGTCTTCTTCGGTTGTCCGTCTGCAGGTTTCCGTCCGTCGTATCTGTGATGCGGGCAATCCAGGTAACGGGCTCGCAGACTCCTAGGTTGGTGTCCCGGTGAACCGTAATGTCGTAGTCGTTCAGGTTGGACAGGCGGACGTACGGCCGAGACGTCGTGTTGATGAGGGTCTTGGCAACTAGCAATCCTTTTGTCTGGATGTCCTCATATTTTGGCTCGATGACAGCCGCCACACCCTCAGCAGTTCCGTCGACAATTACGGCAGCGCTGACTTCCGTCCTGGCGGGAACGATGACGTCCTCTCTCAGCCTTACTCGTCGTGCGGCGACGGCCTCGTGTGCTGGTTGCAAAGCAAGTTCCTCACTTTCGAAGTGCAGAGTGTTGGTACTCAGATCCAAGATGATATTGTTCTGGTCCAGGAAGTCCAGTCCGATGATCACTTCATTTGATACGTCAGCCACAAGTACTGGATGCTTTATCGCCCGTCGACCAATGACGAACTCCAGTGATGCTTCGCCATGTACCGGTGCGGTCTCTCCGGTCGCGGTTATTAGCTGGAGGTTCCTTTGTGTGGGTTGCACTCTCCACTTCGGGATCACGGTGGGGCTGACGATGGTCCTCGATGCTCCCGTGTCGATTAGCATGGGCCAGCTCACTCCGTTGATAACTCCGTTGACCATCAGGCTGCTATTGTCCCTCCGTAACTTCGTCACACGGACTTGGACTGACGGGGCTTGACGACTGTCACAAGCCAACCTTTGCCCCCCAAGGCTGGCTAATACTCCGTTTCCCTGGGCCGCGCGGTTTTCAGACGACTGACTTCCCGTCGGATACCCTCGGCGGCGGCGATCACCGCAGTCCTTGCTCAGGTGGCCTTTCTTACCGCAGGTCCAGCAGGTCGGTAGTCCTTTTCCGGGCCGCCTCTCCGGTTGTCTTCCGGCTGTGTCGTTGCTGGTAGTGCCGCGAGTATCGAAGAAACGGCTTAGCGCCTCCATCAATTCGTCGGCCAGGGGCTTGGTCTCGTTGGTTTTTGCTGGTTCGTCGACGTCCACTTGACGCACCCGCGCGTGCATTCTAGATGCCTGTTTCGCCGTCTCAAACTCAAGTGCGTGGCTCAGCGCATCTGCCAGGGTCTTATTGCGCGCGAGTCGCAGCGCCTGTTGAGTGTCCGAGTCCCGTAGTCCGTCGGTGAAGGTTTGCGTCGCAATCTGCTCCAGAAAGTCGGCCGGCGCTGTTGGGTAGGCTAGCCTTACGAGGCGTGCGATGTCCATCTCGAACTCCTGCAGGGTTTCCGCGTTCTTTTGTACCCGGGTCCGGAGCTGCATCTGATAGGCCTGCTGAAGATGGCTATCTCCATATCGGGACTCCATATGGGCGATCAGGGAAGCGTAGTCCTGGGATCCAGTCGGGATGGCCTGAAGGACGTTAAGGGCGTCACCTCTCAGCGCTACAATTAGAGCTGTAGCCTTTTCTGTGTTGTTCCAGTTATTTATGGAACAGGCCGCCTCGAACTGACGTAATTAGGTGCTCCACGGGACCTTTCCGTCGAAGGTTGGGGGCGTCACTCTGCTATGTCCCGTTCCTGATATTCCCGGTGTAACGGTGGGCGGGCGTTGGCGCAGCTCGGCAACTTCCTCTCGTAGAGCGTTGAATTCCTCTTTCACCCCCGTCAGTGGGCGTTGGCGCAGCTCGGCAACTTCCTTTTGTAAGGCGTTGAATTTCTCCTCCACCCCCATCAGCGGGCGTTGGCACAGCTCGGCAACTTCCACTTGTAAGGCGTTGAATTTCTCCTCCACCCCCATCAGCGGGCGTTGGCGCAGCTCGGCAACTTCCACTTGTAAGGCGTCGAACTTCTTTTCCACTGCCGTGACTTCCTCACGCAGACCCAGTTCTAATTTCTTCAGGTCCTCCGCTAGCTTATTTTGACCGTCTTCCATCTTCTTCTGGCCGTCTTCTAGTTTGGCAGTTAGGTCCTCGGCTAACTTCTTCTGGCCGTCTTCTAGTTTGGCAGTTAGGTCCTCGGCTAACTTCTTCTGGCCGTCCTCCATCTTCTTCTGGCCGTCCTCTAGCTTCTTCTGGCCGTCTTCTAATTTGGCAGTTAGCTCCTTGGTTAAATTCTTCTGGCCGTCCTCCATCTTGGTTTCCATGCCATTTAACTTTTCTAGCAATGCTGCCAATTTCTCCTCCATTTTAGTTGTTTGTCTTGTAAAGGGCATGCACTCACAGGAAAATTAGAGAAAATGACCTGCTCGGGGTTTGAAACCAGGACCGTCAGGTGTTGTGCTTGAGTTCGTAATCCCGCTTCTGACACCAGTTGTTACGTGCCACCCCCTAGTGGCACTTTTGTTAACTGGATTACGGTGGGGGTACAAAGCACAACACCAATTACTGCTTAAAGAAATATAATTTATTACAGGCCAGAAAATTACACTAATCAGCAAATACAAGCAATTAGGAGCCTTACTCAGTTTCCTTAAGTCTCTTCCTTATGCGCTCTTGGCCTTCCACTTGTAAACAGACCACAGAAGTTAATCCGTCCTAATGAGTACGGTGGCCTTGACAGAAACTACCTGTCCCTCTCCCTTATGTTCACCGACCACAATTACTTACGATCACTTGCTGCAGGCTATTTCGCTGTCCACAAGCTGAAGAAACAATGCCACTGGATTTCGTAACTCGCACAGCACTTCGTCACCACACTTCTGTCGCACAAGATAATCGCTCGCACTAGCTCGTAAAACACAACCCACAGAAAACTCGGTCCCCTCACTGTTGAAGCCGCTTATATAGCAGGCTGGTGACTCAATAAATTCTAGAATCGTCCAGGACACACGGCTTCTCGATATTTCCTTCGCTGGTGGTGTCACGAAGATTCTGGACCATCCCTTTCACTTCGCAGTCCGTTGCGTAACGCGCATGCAATACTCTGAGGGAGAGCAGTCCAGCCCTGGGGCAGTTTTGACTCATGCGGCGAGCGATGAAACGAACTCACAGCCGTAACAATATGATCACTTGATAAAATACCGAAGACTCTGCGATGGAAAACCTTCTGACATTTAATGCAATTATCGAGTTGGAAGCCATTTTTTCAGTGTTGCCACACTAATCGAAATTTAATGCTTTTCAGTCGGTGAACACAATTGTACCCAATTGTAATGGGTATTTTCGTAATTAAGAAAATAAATACATGAGATTAATAAATAAGTCTATGTATGTCTACCCCGTATTATTCCCGTTTCCAACGTTGTCGGGGATGAGATTCGATGAAATTCTATGTGGCGGGTGGTTTTGACTTCCGGATGCCCTTCCTGACGTCAACCTCATGAGAGGAGTTAATAGGAGATGAAATGAATGAAGATGAATGAAACTGGCCAAGGATGTGGAAGGAAGCGGCCGTGGCCTGTCAGAAGGTACCGTCCCAGTATTTGTCTGGAATTGAAAATGGGGAAACCACGGAAAACCATATCAAGGATGGCCAGCGGTGGGGCTCGAACCCACGTCTACCGAGTCCTCAGAGAGCTTGGGCCCATGACCTAGTGCTGAGCTTTAGCGAGCGTAGCTACCGCTGCCAGTTGGATTAATAAATAAGTAATTAATAATAATATTACTATTTATTAAATATTTTTCAGGACTAGGAAAACACCCATTAAAATGGTTGCGATCGCGTTGTCCGATTGAAAAGCATATTTTGATTTAATGTAATATTATTCGACTAGTGGGTCCGTGCGAGCTTTCGCATCGTGAATATAGGTTTATGGGGGTAGTAGGGAATAATGTGGGAGAAGGAAGTTTTAAATATTGAAGAAATGTATTTATTATTGTTAAACGGCATACGTACATGAGAAGAACACAAAGAATTATGTAGAACAGTGTTTTGTACTTGTCACAGCACCTCTTTGTAGACAATATTCGATGTTACAACGAATTCATCGGATATTGTTTGCTCGGGAGTTTCTTCTACAGCAATTTTTACATTTGCAAAGGATTGAACCCTAGAGAAAGTCTTGGCGAGACCACACCAGAGCCATCTGCTAGCAGTACGCCGCGCACCCGCCAGATGGTTGCTGCCTCCGCGATGCCCTGTGCTCTAGTGGCAGGCTCGCCTAGCAGTACGCCACGCTCCCGCCAGATGGCTGCCTTCGCCGCACTGCCCCGCGCTCTAGCGGCAGGCTCGCCATGTCACGGTGCTCCCGTACATTTTTAAGGCATTTATTTAATTGTGAGGCATTTAAAGAGGAAGTGAGTGCGTTTCGGGCACACATGGGGTTATGCGGAACCTGTAGGTACCCCATATGTGTAGGTTGGTGTTAACAAGACCTTATTTTTAGTACAAAACCGGAATGGGGCCTTAGCAGAATGATATAGGGAGGATAACGAGTTGTTGTTGTTGATGATGTATTGAGAGATTTTGTGACGTCGTAATACTTAAGTGTGTATAACCTGTGTGATTGTAATGGTTGTTGATGTATGTGCTTGGCACGTGCCTGTATTCATAACCTCTTGCATAGCTCAAAAGGCGCAAATGATCTTAGCAAGCAGAGTCCAGCCCGGTTCTGAGCAAGGCTCTACCACGATGCAAATCAGGGAGCAGTCAAAGCGGGTTATTTTGGCGCGACTGCGAACAAGAACAAGCGATGACCAACGAGAAGCCATTTAACGCCCCCTTCGTAACGAGGTGGCATGAATTATGCAAGAGCACTACAGCGCCTCTATCGGCCACACCCACACTACTAAAAGATGAGTCTCTGTCGGTTTACCCTTGCACTTGTTGAGTCTGCGTGATCAGCTTGCCAGTATAAATAGCTCCTGGCCTTTGTCTGTCGTCACTAGGAAAATATGATGATGATAATTAGGGTTCGGAAGTTTAAGATCTAAAGAAGTACAAAATATGCAAGCAAATATGCCCTAAAACTAGCTAAATATGACCTAAACACTATAAAATATGATCTAAAAAAACTATGAAATATGACATACAGTAAATGCTAAATGACGTCCCTATAGGAGCACCTTCCTGGAATCAGGTCTTCTAAACCTGCTATCTGCCTGTTCCGGGAAAAGAAAGAAAAATATATCCACTACACCAGGGGTGCCCAACCTTTCTTTAACTAAGGGCCACTTTGTAAATAGTTGGGAGACCTTGCGTGCCAATAAGACTCCAGGGGTTTTTGGGGGTTATGGATTTTTTTTAAAAAATATAGGTGCAATATGGTGAGATTTGTGGATGTCTGAGCTTAGTTTTCTTAGAAATGTTGCAGTTTTCTATATTTATTTGTTGGGGATAAAAATAAAACACTAAAATAAATTTATATTTTTTTAATTTATCCCTTTAATATACAAGTACGATGATATTCCATACACATACAGCGTGAATGTCAAAGAGTGAGTATTTATGTTCATTTGACACAATTAATAATCAAATTATGAAATAAAGTTAATGATAATTTATTTTAGTGCGACGACTGGAACTTCTTTGCGTAGGGATGCGCGCGCACTGCTTTGTTTTAAGCTGTTTCAAAGTTTTGGAGACACGGCGCGGGCGCGGAGAAAAATATTCGGGCACAGATAACACGTTACCTTGTTAACGATGCCTCAATTTAAACTACAATGCTGAAAATATAACCAAATATGACCTTATATCACTAAAATAGGATAAATATGACCAAAACAATAAAAATGGCCGAAATATGCATTTATAGGAAACATCAGATTGCTTTAAACGTGGTCAAGGACTCGTCATTCAAACTTATTTTTCAGATTTCGGGTAAAATGAGCTCGAGAAAAAAATATGACTTTTCCTTAACATCCGAACCTGAATGATAATAATTGGACATGGCATAAACCTAGAAAAATTGCTCAGGTTTAATCACGGGCCGTGATAGCCAATATACCATCCTTTTGGAAACCTTTATAGGGAGGTGAAAGGTTACTTGAGCTTTTAGCTCTGGCAGTAAAGAAGCGCAGGGGCGCTTCATAAGAAGGGAGGTATCGCGCAGTTCGATACTCCTGTGGGGGTCCGGGCGGGGACACCAAGAGCCCGCCGATGAGCCAGCTTGGTGTCCTAGGCGAAACCCCACACAAGACACGACACTAAACTAGAAAAATTGCTGAGTTTTAGTTCCTCCTACTCAACTAGGGTTGACAGACGGTTTGTTTTACCCGGAACAATTCCGTTTCTTCTTGTTTTGTTCCGCGTTCCATTTTAATCTTTAACGGAACGCCAAATATTCCGTTTTTAGTCTACTTTCGATTTTTGCAAAAAATGAAAGTAGACTTATGAGATCAACACAGGGCGAAAAATTGTGTGTCTATCAGTGTGTCTCTGTGTGTGTGTGTGTGTGTGTGTGTGTGTGTGTGAGTGTGTGTACTCTGAATGTCTGTCCCGCCCTATCAATTCGAACACGGCGAAACCGAATTGAATGAAATTTGGTATAGAGGTAGCACTAGCAAAGGGCACCTCAGTGTCATGTTTTATATTGCCGCCATCTTGACGGAAACGTAATGGCGGCCGCGCAAATGTACAAAGCTTAAATAAAATTACGACTAATCTAATCATCCGTTCTCTACCAAATTTTGCTACAACATATATTTGTACGCCGAGCGTCTTTTTTTTTACTAAATAACAAGGTCATCAGCCCAATAGTTTGTCAGTTGGCGGCCATGTATGTGTGCAAATCGATTCCCCCTATCTACTCAATCACGATGAACCCGAATTGAACGAAATTTGGTACAGAGGTAGCACTAGCAAAGGGCACCTCAGTGTCATGTTTTATATTGCCGCCATCTAGACGGAAACTTAATGGCGGCCACCCAAATGTTAAAAGCTTAAATCAAATGACGACCAACCTAATCATCTGATCTCTACTAAATATTCCAACAACATACCTTTATGTGGGAAGCATCTTTTGACTGAACTACAAGGTCCTCAGCCCAATAGTTTGCAGATAGTGGCCATGTATGTGTGCAAATTGATTCACCATATCAATTCAAACATGGTTAAACCGAATTGAATGAAATTTTGAACAGAGGTAGACTAGCAAAGGGCTCCTCATATTCATGTTTAATATCCGTATAATACGTTGTATTTCAACAAGCTACTACAACAAACATTCAATTATACTCCTTGAAAATGACAAAGAGTTATAACAATACCCATGCATTTGGGAAAAAGCAGGCTATATGTTCTTTACTGAACATCTTATTGGTTAATTTGACAATATATTCAATTTCGCACCAATTTTCAAATGTCCCGCTTCAGAATTGATTGTAATATCCAGCTTGTTTTCTGGTGATACAGGTGCAAGTTTGAAAGAGCAAATGATTTCTATGTCTGTATCAGATAGATGGGTACATGTTATAGATTTATTAGGGGCAACAAAATTAAGGAATATCTTAGTCCTTGTGAAGTGAATACTCAGCATTTTCCCCTCCAATGCTTTACGGAGAGAGTTTTTTCTGTCATGAATATCAAATGGAGAGATGATAGAAACAGAAGCTCCATTAGTTTGATAAAACAAGAATTGTTCACATACTGTATTACAATTATGGCGAAAATTGTAGTGAATTGTATCAGAGGGTGCTTACAAATAAAAATCCTTGCTAAGAGTCGTTCAAATGAAAAGCATTTGTAAGTTGCTGGTATCATAGGCCTATTGATATGTCAGCAATATCTAGTTGTAATTTTGTGTATTTGATTATGTAATACTTATTTAATACATATGTGTTTTATTTATTACAACATTAAACATCCTTGATTATAAAGAAACAATGTTTTGGGACATGTGTTCTGTTTTTCCATTCTTTAAATCTGGCAACCCAAGCTATACTCAACATTGTATTTTCTTCCTCACATACATCACCTTCATTTATTGAAATGACGATTTATAGAAATTATTTTGATATTGTAGTTGTGGTATCATTTGAGGGGCTGCCGACAGTGCTAAGCGCAGCGCTAGGTAAAGGGCCTAAGCTCTCTGCTGATTGAATAGACGTCGGTTCAAGCCCCACCGTCGGCCGTCCTTGAAATGGATTTCCGTGGTTTCCCATTTTCAACTCCTGGCGAATGCTGAGATGGTACCTTCTGACAGGCCACGGCTACTTCCTTCCACATCCTTGCCCAGTTTCATTCATTCATTTCATCTCTCATTCCGGTGCGCGGGTCGCCCACGGGCGTCGACTAGAAAGACCTGCACTCGGCCTCTCAGGAGGCCACACGACAAAAAAAAATGAGTGGCTGAATTCGTGGACATTTAGCCCCGCGTACTTAGGTATGTGTAAAATTCGTCTGATAATAACCAGTGTTATTGGGGTGTCTGCAGTTTTATGTGTGTGTTTGTAATTAAAGAGAGGATTTGGAAGAAGGTGGCTGTGGCCTTAAGTTAGGAACCAGTGGGGAAAACCACTCTCAGGACGACTGAGATGGGAATCGAACCTACCTCTTCTCAATTTTGCCTCACGAGACTTAGTGTACCCCTTTCCAACTCTCAAACCAAAATTAAATTTCTTGGCAGAGCCGGGAATTAAAACCCGGGCCTTCGCGGTGACAACCAAGAGTGATAGCCACTAAGCATATACACCCATGTGCATAGGGCTAATGACCACGGTGTCCAAGCCGCTCAAAAAAAGCATCAATTCCCTTAAAGTGGACATGCTCTGAAGTGAATAGTTAGGACGCGAACTTGTATCCTCGGCATTAAAAGGAGGTATACAAACCGCTTACACCGCGAAAGACTCACGCCTTAGGAAGTTATTTGGCCTTATTTTATTTTATTGAATTTAATTTTAATTTAATTTTTATACTTCTTTGGATTCTATTTTTAACTAGCATCCCGTCCCGGCTTCGCCCGGTATCTTGAACGGTTATCCAGCGTAAGCTTAAAAGGCGCACGGGCGGCAGGTCCCAGACGCAATTCAGAAAAGCCGAGGTGAACAGCGAAACTCCAAACAAAATGGGTATACTCTTCTGTGAAGTCTTAACTCGACACGACTTTACAGTTTGATGCTGGCCGAAGCTGGGGTGATAGGTAGAGCCCTGCGCGGATAAACAAAACGTTATCCGCATCCGCACGACTGTTATCCGCATCCGCCCCGCATCCGCACGCATGTTATCCGCATCCGCCCCGCATCCGCATGACTTTTATCCAAATCCACCGATATTTCAATATTATGTTTAATTTATTAGATCAAGCATAACGTGTTAAACCAACACATTTAGACATTTGAGGAGAAAGTCGTTCCTGACAATATGTTTCATTGCAAGAGGCTTCAAGTTGGCATTCCAAGGGACTTCAAGTTGGATGACACTTTTGGTTCCTTGACCTCCGCTTTAGACAAAAAAATTGGCTATACTGTTTGGCTACTTTCGCACTTGTGTCTCAGTAAGTTTGATGTGCTCGATTTGTGTCCTGAGTATGAATACACATTTTTACAGGTAAAACATCACTATACGTTCACCTTTTCGTTTCCATTGAAAACGTAACCAATTGTCTGCCATATCGTTGACTTGAGCTTTGTTTCACGCGCTATTGATTATTCACCTTGTTTTATTTTAATAGATAGTTTATCCATGTTGGTGAAATGATGTTCATACTCACGGTCGCGGTAACATTCACTACGTGAACTTCTCTTTATGCTTGGAGAAAGGGATTGACATTGGCCGGAAATTCCAAGTCAGTCATCACCCTCCTGCTTCTGGACCCATCCATGTTCGCATACTGCTCGGTTCCAAGCTCTGTGAACTTGCGGGATGAAGGGCAGAGTCAGGGTAGGAACAGGCGAGAATTGAGAAGCCTGTCGACAGTCCGCCGTGTTACCTGCCATTCTCGTATATTCCAATACTGCTAACATGGGTCTTTTCTGAAACCAGTGTGGGGTTGGGAATGAGTAACTGAGTCACCGACTAATGCATTTGCTTCTGTTCTGAGGCAAGGACCGAGAAACCGCATCACTCGTCACCACCACTACTAATAGTCTGCGATGCACATTCCTCTCAGGTCCACGCAGCTTAGACTCGAGCAGTAGTTGATGTCATAGTCGATGTTGCAATATCACAGCCAACGTGCTACAGTGACAAGTTGTAAATAAATCTACAGATAAACCTGGATCCCGATCTTCCAGGATAGCTTAGACGGCGAAGTAGCTGACATGAGGAATGTTAATGATGTCACCACGATGAACTAACAAGCTTATTGACAGCATTATATCTGGTACGTATAGTAATAACTAGCAGAAGTACCCATTCTTCGAATGGTCGTCGGTATTAATAACCAGACATAATCAATTAAGCTACTGTTGCAATGGTTAGGGGCTTGGAACCTGTTTGTCGACAAAGATAAATGATTAGTTGAAATATGCTCTGAAACTAATTTACCTAACGTGTACTTCCTGACGTGAAAATAAAATTGAAAACCTCGTAGACGAAATGCAATTCACGTCACATAATAACTGACCCTCACTGTTGTGTCAAGTGCGCATCCAGAGGAAGACCCCTTTAATAAATTATAAAGGCTTGTGGTGCATGAAAATTCAGGGTTTTTAGCCTCCAATGGCCCAAATTCCTAAAAGCAAAAAAATAAAATAAAAAATAAACTATTTCAATTCAGGAATTTTTGAAAATAATGTTGCTGTTTGAAGATATAATAGACCTTCTGTACGACACATCGCACGTTTAAGTCTTGTGAAAAAATCGAGGGTACCTCTTGACGCCCTTATCGCATTGATGAATTTTACATTTTTGTTGGTTCCGTGATAACCTTATAGCCATTTGCAAACTTTCACAGAAATTTAATAAATGGAGTGGCATTACTTCTTGCAGAAATGGATGGAAAGTTGGATGTACCTTTTTGAGACACTGTTGTCATGGTTACTGGCTTGCATTCCTACATTAGTTTATTAAATGAAATTAGTTTTCTGGGAATATCTCAGAAACTCTTGTTTTTAGAGCATTAAAATGTAGTTTTCGGGGACCCTTTACGACTGTTTAGGGGCCCCGAGGTTTTTTTTCTGACACCAAGGGGCTGAAAATGAGCTTTGTCTCGTCGTTGTAGGCCGTAGTATCATCATCACCCTCTTGCACAGTTTCCAGCCGTTGGCCGGGTCTGTTTGGAACACAGGCCACTCCAACGTCTTCTGTCGTCCCACCATCTCTCAGCTTCCACCCCTGTCCAGTCTTCTCCTCTCTTCTTCACGCTTTCTTCCATCCCTTTCAGCCACCTGTCTCTCGGTCTTCCTCTCGGTCTCTTTCCTTCCCAGTTCGTCTCGTGTATCCTCCTGGGTATCATCTTATCCTCCATTCGTTTTACATGTCCATGCCATCTAAGTCTAGATTTCTCTATACCATCCCGTACTGGTTCCTCCTTGATTAATTCTCTGGTCCTCTCATTTCTTATTCTGTATATCTTTGTAGCTCCAATACTGCTTCTCAAGAACCTCATCTCACTGGCCTGTATTTTGCTCTTCTCCCTTCCTTTCATAGCCCAGGTCACCGAGGCATACGTCAGGATAGGAGCATAGTACGTCCGATATATGATCTTTTTTCTGTTCTGAGGGACATCCTTGCTCCATAACATGCTTCTCACACTCCTCCGGAATGCTTCTGCCTGTCTCCCTCGCTCCATTTTTTTCTCTATAGTTTCTTCCATTATCTTGTATCAGGCTTCCCAGATACCTGAAACTCTTCACTTTCTTCAGCTGTTCCCCACCAATTGTTATTCCCGTTGTGGTTCTTTCCTTCTTCCTTGTTGTGATCACCATCTCACTCTTATGTATGCTAAATTTCATCCCATATCCTTGTATTATTCCTTCCCACACGTCCAACTGTTCCTGTACCTCCTCCTCCTTGTTTCCCCAAACCATCAAATCATCCGCTAAGACCATTGCTTTCATCTTTCCTTCCCCAATTACTTGTGCCACTCGGGTCATTATGTCATCCATCACCACAATGAAAAGTAACGGTGCCAGTGCACTTCCTTGTTTCAGGCTGTTTCTCTGTTCCACCCAGTCCGATCTCTCTCCTCCCACATTCACACAGCTCACGCTTCCCTTGTGCATCTCCTTTATCCTCCTTATAGTCCATTTTTCTACTCTTCTATCCTCCAGGGACTTCCATACTTTGTTTCTGCATACACTGTCATATGCTTTCTCAATGTCCAGGAAGGCCATCAGTAGATCTGTGCCATACTCACAGTGCTGTTCTTGTAACTGCCTTACAGCAAAAATCAAATCCACTGTGGACCTTCCTGCTCTGAAGCCATGTTGTTCTTCCCTCATCCCTCCTTCTATCCTTGTCCTAAT
Organism: Meconema thalassinum; assembly: GCA_946902985.2. Classification (NCBI taxonomy): domain Eukaryota; kingdom Metazoa; phylum Arthropoda; class Insecta; order Orthoptera; family Tettigoniidae; genus Meconema; species Meconema thalassinum. The sequence continues at coordinate 876,569,305 of OX336390.1, read as the reverse complement.
TCTCCTTTCCAAAACTTTCTCAAACATCTATGCACAATGACTCATCAGTTTTATTCCCCGATAGTTTCTTCATTCTGTTCTACTACCTTTCTTGAAGATCGGGACAATTATTCCCTTTTTCCAGTCCTCTGGGGTCTTCCTTTCCCTAGTGTAATAATAATAATTATTATTATAATTGTAACGACTTTTAACATCGTTACATGAAGACTGCTACTATTTCGCAACGTCCTGGAGCTGGTGTATTTCGCAAGCACTCCTGCTATCAGCTAATTGGTTCCCAAATCTCTTGAACCTACATTTGTTGCCTGAGAAAGGAGCTGACGTTAATACCCTGGAAGATTGACATTTCTACGGTGCTGTTGTGAAGTGGACTGCTGCGCCCAGGTTCCTAGAAACCCCTTTAAGCCCTATTAGAGGATTGAGTTTCTACCCTGGGAACATTTCGTCGTAGCACTTCTGAGTAAACTCTTAAAGATTTGGGTCATGGTACCACTTGTGGTACCAACATTTCTCTTGGACTATGTCGTTGTTATGGTGGTCTGCGCCCCCAAGTTAGGTTGGCACGACCAAATTGTGCAGTGGACAGGGGGTAGTCACGTTCGCCCTGGAAAGCAAGCCCTCAGCGAACAATAACGAGTCAGTATCCAGCCTTCTTGAATCTCACACGCAGAACTGGGAGTGTCGAAGACCCCTTCCCGGAGGAAATTTTCTTTTCCTCTGGGGAGAGGCATAAAACAGTATAGTATTGCTAAAACCTTATCTAACAGGGATCTGACAAAACTTTGAATTTGCTAAGACTGTTAATTCAAAAAAAAACTTTCTATTTGACTCTCGTAGTGCATTTCCTAGCCACGTGTCGTGTGGCAATTCAGATATAAATTTAAGACATGTTTTAGGTTAAGGCATTTTGGAAGGGGATGTGGTCCTCCTCATTTTGCGTTGCATTATTTCAGGGTGGGGATTTCTTCATTATTTAGTTTCCGTTTTGCTCTTAAGGGCGGGTGTTGGCTTTAACTTTGTCAGAACGGCTCCTCGCCAACTGGGTTGTCAGGTGTCCTTCAGACGGTCTGGTCGCAATAAGTGACTTGTTTGGTTGTGTCAAACAACTTTGTTTTCTGGAGTAGCCTTGCCTTACTTCATATCGTTATTTCCTTTTATACTATTTGGGGGAATTACTTCAGTATTTTTAGTTCTGAATTATAATGCGGGAATACAAATCGTCACTTGGACGAGGGATGTGTTGGTTGAAACGCGTTTTAAATTCACGGGGTTTTAATTTCGCTTCGCCCTAATCATAACCTACTGGGATCATATGTTTATTGTATAACATTTTTATATTTAAGGTGTTGTCTAGTTTAGTTGTTTGTAATACTTATGTTAATACAATGAGCAATCATTTAAAGATTATAATTATTATTTGTGCATCAAGCTCAGCGGAAATGGTTACCTTGTTCCTTCCTCGGCATTTTGGATGGGAAATGTTCGCATTCGGTCTCAGGGTAAGTCCAGCCCTTCCAATTAACAGGCTTGTCCTGGCATCGCCTATTTCCTGCCTTGATCTAAATTATTGAGGGCGTTTCTAAGACTACGAAAATAAGAACGCCCCCCCCCCATTCCTCCTTCGTGGCGAATGCCACTGGGCGTGTGGGGCTCCCTCCCGGTTGCTTTAGTGTCACCGAATTAATTACTTCTTTTAATTATGCTAATTTTGATCATATCAAGGTTGGGAAGAGGTGAGGTGCGACAGTGGTAGCAGAGCGTGGTTCACACCGGTTATCAGACAGATTCTATAAACACCCAGAGGGGCTACATGACCACATTGTCGCAGTCCCTAAACTAAGGAACCAACCAACCAACCAAACGCTCCGAAGCTAGTAATTTAAATTTCCACTGAGTGGAGATTGTTGGAAGAAATGAATACGTAAACACACTTATAGAGGGCGATGTATTAAAGATAGAGATATGCTGTCGCTGACTTATTTATAAAACTTTTCATGCTGAACAATTCTTACATTCGTCGTATATAGATATTTTTAAGGTTTACCCAGCGTAAGCTTAAACGGCGCATGGACGGCAGGTATTTCTTCGACTCGATTCACTGAAATCGTTACCGCTCAGCTAACTTTGGTCATAATTTTTAGCCTACTTTTCACATTTTGCAAAAATGAGGAAAAAGTAGACTTATGAGATCGATCCGGGAAAATGTGTGTCTGTCTGTCCTTCTGTCTGTCTGTCTGTCTGTCTGTCCTTCTGTCTGTCTGGCTGTGTGTGCGTGTGTCCCCCTATCAACTCCTAAACGGCTGCAGCAATCAAAACCAAATTTAGTAGGGTCAGGAGGGGTAAATATGAGACACACAGAGAGTGGGGTAAATAAAAGACATGCTTGTTATGAGGAAGTTTGACAGGAAAAATAATTGATATTATTTACATCACTCTTTAATAAGTATAGAAGCATCCCTTACAAACAAAGAATGCAATAAGACATGTAATGAATTTGCAAAAAATTAAAACGTGATTACATAGAAATTTCATTACAAAAACTTTTGTTTTCCCTCCAAACTTTTCTTGTTATTCAATATTTATACGCTTGGAAACCCTGTTTTCATACTGAAAGGCACCCATATAGCTTATTGGTCAGTGTGCTTTACAGTTTACAAAGACATGTGTCGTTTCAAGATTAGAAATTCGATTTTATAAAGTAACTACTAACGGGGGCAAAAAAGAGACAATTCAGGTAAGAGCCTGTGCAGATATTCTGAAACATTTGAAGAAGAGGAATGGCAATAAATTGGTGATAGTTTAGATGACATTGACCTCATAGAAGATGAAACTAAGTGTACTGACATTTGTGAGGTAGGGCTACCTGAGCCAAATGAAGTGAAGGTTGGAGATTATGTGTTAGTCGAGTTTAAAGGTGGTAAAAGAAAAACAGTTCTTTATAAGTACCGGTACGTATGTGTTGTACAGAAAATATACCCTGTAAGTGAAGAATATGATGTCATATGTATGAATATGGAATCTGGAAATAAGACTCTTTTTAAGTTGAACAAAGTAGATGTGACACTAATTCATAAAAGTGATATTGGCATACTTCCAGTGCCATTTATGTATTGTATTGGACAGTGTATGCAATATTGTTTTGCACAGCCAATTGATGTGTATGAAAAGTAATGATTGAAGGTTGAGTGCTATGTTTTTTCATTAATGTGTTTAATACCAGCTGAGCTATTAAATTAACACTCATTAGTACCTAAATTACCCTGTTGGATATTTGAAGTTCGGTAAAATGGTGCTTTTTGGTGTAAATTAATACTTTTTTCAGCATACTATACTTAAAAGAAACCGGCTCTGTCTTATTTTTGCACTCCCATTTGTGTAGCTCCCTTAGATATGGAGAGTGAATGCTGTCTTTTATTTGCCCCATGCTGTCTTTTTTTTTACCCCATTTGGAGGGTAAAAAGAAGACACTGTTTTTTATTTTTAATTAAATAAATATGTAAACTGGTGGGAAATAGTCTTCTAATTTGAATTCTGCATGCAATTTACCATTATTTTAATCATTTACCATATTTTCAATATATTTTTTTCTGTTCAAAAAAGTGAAAGTTTTGATTTTGTCTCATATTTACCCCTCCTGACCCTATGAGTAAAGATGTGCACTGGAATATCTCACGTCCATATTTGAAAATGATGTCAGTGCTACCAACTGCTGAAAAAGGCACTAGAAATTTGAGCTCCATGTTGGATATCTTGCAAGGTATGCATGGGAGCTATTCCAAAATTGGCACACATGTAGATAAGACTACTTCAGTTTAATTTCCAGGAGTCCAACCATGACAGTGTTGCCAAAATAATTTTAAGCCTTCTGATAGGTCCAATGTTTAAATGCATATAACTTCTACACTATCAATTGGATTTCAACCAAATTTTGTATGTAATATCTGTACATAAACAGATATGACTGCGCGTATTCTTAGGAGCCACCAGGGCTGCCAACTGTTAATAATTGATCTCTCTATTTATGTATTTTATCCAAATACCAATATATCAGAAAGTATGCAAGCCAACAGCTTTAAACTATGCACACGTATATTCTGACATTTTAGATTAATTTGGAGTAACTTATATACGTCAGTTCTACCAACATGATTATAAGCCTGCAGATAGTACCAATTTTTAAATACATGTAACTTCTATACTATCAGTTGGATTTCAACCAAATTTCGATGTGCTATGTGTACCATAACAGATATGACTATAAGTATTGTTAAGAGAAATCAGGGTTGCCAACTGTTAATAAATGCTGTCTATATTTTTTTTACCCTAATATCAATATATCAGAAAGTATGCAAGCCAACAGCTCTATACTTTGCACACGTATAGCACCTGGCATTCTAGATTAATTTGGAGTAATTAATACAAGGCAGTGCTGCCAACATGATTCTATGCCTGCTGATATGTCCAATTTTAAAATACATGCAACTTCTATACTAACAAATGGATTTCATCCAAAATTGGCACAACAAGATATCATATATTTCAGATTATTTCTGACCAGCACACGCATGACATTGTTGGCAACATGCTTTTACGCGTGCTGATAGATCCAGTGTCTAACTGCATGTAACGTCCATTGGACTTCATCCAAATTTTGTATTTTGTACCTTAAGAAATGGAACTAAGAATATATTCAGTCACCAGAGCTGCCAACTCTAGTGCTCCATTAGGCTACATTATACCAGGTATATTTTAACTAATTAGATATTTCGATATTACCAACTTAATTTCGTCATTATTCTATATAGGTTCATATTCTGTAGAATAATCATTGGCATGAAAAGTAGGCTGTATAGTTCTTCACGGAACTTCTTGTTTTTCTACAGAAACCTCCCTCGAGATATCCTTTACAGAATGGTGAAAACCGCACCAAAAGCCATCCAGTGGTTCTCGAGATTACCCGTTACATCCAAGAATCGGGGACATTGTTATATGCTTCAGTATGTAGAGATTCAATAATTTATACTTTTTATATTATTGTGCTTGCCACGGTGGTGAGTGTTAACGTGTCGGATTACCAACGCCAAGCTTGCAGGTTCGACCCTGGATGTGGTAAGTGATTTTTGAAGGGCGACAAAAATCACGACATGGATGTCATTCGATGTTGGCATGTTAAAGAATCCATTTGAATTCAGTAAGCCGTGTTCAATGGCAAAATTAATCTCGGGATTTTCCGCCAACACAAAGTTCCTCCATTCTCTACCAGAAAGCGCTGTAGTATCAAGGAGCTTAGATATCTAACCTCCTTGACTTTCATAGCGTTCAAAAGAACGACGCAATTCGACATGCAAGCTGCCCTCTGGGTGTCAATTAACAAAGCTTGCACCCGGCAACCGAGGCCATACGATATTATTATTATTATTATTATTAAGAAGCCTCCGTGGCTTAGGCGGCAGCACTCCGGCCCCTCACCGCTGTGTCCGTGGTTCAAATCTCGGTCACTCCATGTGAGATCTGTGTTGGACAAATCGGAGGCAGACAGGTTCTTCTCCGGGTACTCCGGTTTTCCCTGTCAACATTTCAGTCCAGCAAAACTCTCCACTATCATTTCATTTCATCTGTCATTCATTTAATCATTGCCCCAGAGGAGTGCGTCAGGCTCGGCGGCCGGCATAGTTCATATCCTCGCCGCTAGATGGGGGCTTCATTTATTCCATTCCTGACACGGTCGGAGACTGGAAGCAGGCTGTGAATTTTCATTGTAATTTTTAGCCTACTTTTCACATTTTGCAAAAATGAGGAAAAGGTATACTTATGAGATCGGGCAAATGTGTGTCTGTCTGTCTGTCCTTCTGTATGTCTGTCTGTCTGGCTGTGTGTGTGTGTGTCCCCTATCAACTCCTAAACGGCTGCAGCAATCGAAACAAAATTTGGTATGAGTAAAGATATATACCTGAATATCTCACGGCCATATTTGAAAATGATGTCAGTGCTACCAACTGCCGAAAAATCGCAATTGAAATTTGAGCTCCATGTTGGATATCTTGGAAGGTATGAATGGGAGCTATTTCAAAATTGGCACACGTATAGATAATAATATTGCAGTTTAATTTCCAGGAGGCCATACGTGGCAGTGTTGCCAAAATGATTATAAGCCTCCTGATAGGTCCAAATTTTAAATGCATATAACTTCTACACTATCAATTGGATTTCAACCAAATTTTGTATGTGCTATTTGTACATAAGCAGATATGACGGAGCGTATTCTTATGAGCCACTAGGGCTGCCAACTGTTAATAAATGCTCTTTCTTTTTTTATCCAAATACCCTTATATCAGAATGTATGCAAGCCGACAGCTTTAAAATATGCACACGTATAATACCCGACATTCTATATTAATTTGGAGTAACTTATTTACGTTAGTGCTGACAACATGAATCTAAGCCTGCTGATAGGTCCAATTTTGAAATGCATGTAACTTCTATTCTAACTAATGGATTTAATTCAAAATTGACACAACAATAGATCATATTATTTCAGATTATTTCTGACCAATACATGTATGTCATTGTTGCCAACATGATTTTACGCGCGCTTTTAGATCAATGTTTAACTGCATGTAACGTCCATGCTATCCATTGGACTTCAACAAAATGTTGTATTCTGTACCTTAAGAGATGGAACTAAGAATATATTCAGTCACCAGGGCTGCCAACTGTAGTTCTCTATTAGGCTGCATTATGCCAGGTATACAGTATTTCGAACTAATTAGAAATTTCGATATTACCAAATTAATTTCGTCATTATTCTAGATAGATCCATATAGATTAATCATTGGCATGAATCTTAAATTTTAAGAAAAGTAGGCTCTTTAGTTCTTCATGGAACTTCTTGTTAGCCTTATGAGATCACCTTTTGTCCGTGTGCCTGTGTGTGCATATGTGTGTGATTCGTGTATGTGTGTCCCCTAATAAAATCTAAACGGCTGGAGCGATTTCAACGAAACTCGGTAAGTTCATAGCACTATTCCGGTCGACCCCGGCCGTGCCCTCCAAATTTTGTTACGTCTCACCAATCCAACATGGCGGCTGTGATAAATATTTCACTGGTATTCTATATCCCCGAAACTATTACTGATATCAACCTGAAGTTTTGTACGGTGATAAAGGGCACTGGTACAAGTTTATCTATGTAACTTTCAAAAACCTGTAAAGTACAAAACTAACATGGCTGCCAAGCGAAGTTGAAACATTCTAATAGACTTTTCTCGCGATTTAACCATCTGAGCACAGTGAATTGTGGTACAGTAAATGATTATACATAGTGTAATAAACAGGCATCTTTTAGTTCAATTGTTTACATAACCTCAAGATGGCGGCTGTTCGAAATTTTAAAACCTCGTTTTTACTTCTTGCGTCCTAATCATGCGATTGAAGTTTGAACATCACACGTACAGAATAATCTTCATGTAATAGTGAAAATGAAAATCCACAGCCTGCTTCCAGTCTCCGACCGGGTCAGGAATGGAATGAATGAAGCCCCCATCTAGCGGCGAGGATATGAACTGTGCCGGCTGCCGAGGCCTGACGCACTCCTCTGGGGCAATGATTAAATGAATGACAGATGAAATGAAATGGTAGTGGAGAGTGTTGCCGGAATGAAATTTTGACAGGGAAAACCGGAGTACCCGGATAAAAACCTGTCAGCCTCCGTTTTGTCCAGCACAGATCTCACATGGAGTGACCGGGATTTGAACCACGGACCCAGCGGTGAGAGGCCAGCGTGCTGCCGCCTAAGCCACGGAGGCTATTCATGTAATAGTACTTATGTTAAATAAAAATCCGACATGGCGACCATCTGAAATATTTAGACGGTTCTCAATATCTACGAATCTTTTAAAACAAACAAACTGAAATTTTGTATGTTGATAAGAGGCAATTAACATGAGTAAGATATATGAATATAGGCTGTATAGTTCTTCACGGAACTACTTGTTGGTATGTTATTTTATCAAATCGATTAATCTCACGTATTTTGCTCAGGTTTAGGGCATAACACCCAATACAACTGGGTACAATCGTGTTGACCCACTGAAAAGCATAAAGTTCGTGTACTAAGGCAACACTACAAATGACCTCCAACACGATATGTTATTTTATTTCGTTTTGTCGTGCTGTTCTATCCCCTTGAATGAAGCAGCAGGATCAATGGAGTGAGGCTGTTGAAAACCATAACTAGGGTTTAGCACTGTAAAATCCCGGTATCGGCGAGCGATTACGTAACAAGCCGATTAGAATTGCTAATCAGTTGATATGAATGAGAAAAATATTCCACTGTTCATCCATGTATACTGGAAAACGAGGGCAGCTTATTGAGAACAATTGAAGTGTATTATGCGTCGTCACTGTTCACTTACCGGGTGAGGTAGCCGTGGTCGTTACGGCGTGGTTGCAGGCAGTCGCTCACATCCGGGAGGCGAGGAGGTTCGAATCCACCCGCCGGCAACCTCGACGATTGTCTCCTGTGGTTTCCCATCTTCCATCCAGGCTAATGCCGGGGTTGGTCCTTGACTATAGGCCACAGCCGCTACCTTCCATCTCCTCGTCCTTACATTCACACTTTCCTCCCCAGACAACATTGGTTGTTCTTCAGTTTAGGGGCTGCGACGACGCAGCCATCTAGTCCCGTGTACTTTGGGTGTGTGTTGAATCTGTCTGATAACCAGTGTTAATTGTGATGGCTGTATTAGTGTGTTATCTGTTTTCAATTCAAGTAAGGACTGCAGACATTGAATTTTTCAAGTAGTTTCTACCTTTGCCGCCAAAACGCCACCGTCAACGACTACAAATTCAGAACTTGGTTACCAGATGTCACAGCAGTCGGTTCCTGGCGACGAACGTTGGAACCTGAGAGCGTTAGTCATAAAGATACGCTATAATTTAGCTTCACACAGGTGTAATTAATGAAAGGTTCTTTAACATACCATAAATCTATGACATGGGACCGCCGGGTTTACTTCCCCTCCGAAGGAAGGCATACTGAGGGATTATTAACGCTCTTAAAAAATCCAACGACTTTGGTCGGATTTGAACCCGCGATCTTGGGCATAGAAGCTCAGCATGCTACCAACTACGCCACCGAAGTCACCCCCAGACAACACTCCACACGCGACTGTACTTGTAGCTCACCCCATGGGTGTCAGCATAGAAGCAGCTACAAAGTCTGGTGAGCCGAACATGTCCTCTGACACTCCCGGCACTAAAAGCCATACGCTAAAGAAAACATATAAGAAGAAGAAGAACTGTTCACTTGAATCAAAGTAGGGTTGGTACTTTTAATCGATTAATTTGAGTCTTCGAATAATCGACTAATCGAGACAGAAAAATCGATTGTTGGTCGAATAACAATGAGTGGTTTTGTCGATTAATCGATGTACTTCACTACGCTCCCAAAGAAGCAAAACAGACTGCTTATTAATTAAAATAAATTGTAACATATAATTTTAAATAATGCATCTTCTTTGTGAAAACTATAGTCTACTAAAACAAAGTACTGTAACACAAAAATTTTCCTGTCAATTGTAAACATTGAACAAGATTGCAAATACATTTGCGATTGATAGCATACATGTTTGTAGATATCCGTATTGATAGAATGTCTTAATTACCATTATAGGCGAGTTGCATATCACTGTTTATGTTCGACGATAATTATAACTGTTTTATGTTCGAACATTAATATTCATAAATATCTGTCGAGATTTCACCAGTTTTATGCACTGAACAGAGTGCATGGGACGCAGAGAATACCTTGTATTTGAGCATGACCTCCTGGAATACCTCGCTATGACACTCGTCACGCAGTGAAATTTAAAATAGGGGACCATGGAAGTGAGCGCAGGTGCGCAAATTGGTCACACAACTGTTTCTTGAGCTCTGATTGGTGGGAGAAACTGTCCCATAATGAACACTTGTACTAGACTATAATGAGCCTCATTATAGTACAGTTTTCTGACATATAATATTTTCATTTCCACATGGTCGAACATAAATGTTTAAATTATACGCCAATCAATACTTACACAAATATATCAACTAGATGGCTACTAGATGCCATCGCAACCAGCACCTGGCGGCGAACGTAGGAACTAATATAGTGTTATTAAATTAACCTACACATTTTGGCTTCACACAATTGTAGTAGTGGAAGGTTCTTTTTCATGCCATAAATCTATGACATGGGACCGCTATATCTAAAAGTCTATTAAAGTCATGAAGTTTTCCTTATATTTTTTATTATACCCTCCAAGATCAGTCTAAGACTTAGTACAGCTTCCACTTTTCTCACGAGTGTCCTGAAACCGAACTTGTCTTCACCCAACGCTATTTCTGTCTTTCCATCTTCTTGTATATTATTCTAGTCAGGATCTCTGAAGCATGAATCATATATACTACAAAACACCATGTTTGGAATTCAAAACGCGAAATGTGTGATTTTAACATGCTGATAACTACAAACTTTAGCAATCACAGAGGTTTTTCTTGCGATCTGATGAACAGCTGTGCTGATCTCCAGGGTTTAATTTCGCGATCTTCCACTGTGAGACATGTGATAAACCACAAGAAGAATTTTCCTTCTCTCCTGTTGGTATTCATTGAGAGGCGTGGCAGTAGCATTTGGGAATTACGAGCAGGATTCACGAATGGCGAGTTCCCCTGAATGAACTGTATACACGTGATGACAGGCTGACGTATTGGGAACTATTTTAGAGGTAACAACGGAAGGCCTATTTCCACACCACTGCTAGAGCGTTTCGTCCCGCCCACACCTCCTGTGTGTGACGTCAGTCGCCCCTTTATTGTACTGCACAGGCTTTGGGATGGCTGCAGCCCAGTTAGGCATGCCTAGTTTGGAGATACAGTTATACTGAAAACTTGTAGTGATAGAAGCCATTTTTCAGTGTTGCGTAATTCTATTGAATACCTGAGCCGCGTGACGTTCGAAATACAGAGAGTCCAGTTTGTATGTATCGGAGACCCTCGCTAGCCTGCTCGCCCGCGGCGCGAGCCTGTCTCCCGCCAGGCACTTTGCCGTTTTGCGGCGCCCGCGCGGCATTGAGTCATTGAGTATAGGAATTTGTACTTCAATGCGATCCTTGGCCTTTTTTTTTGACGAACTGACTTACGGAGAGCGATTGTCAACTTATTTTCAACAAGATTCTGCCACTGCTCACAATGACGAAGCATCCATGACAGAATTGCGTCGCATTTTTGGTACTAGGATTATAAGTCGGAACGTGTGGCTCCCGCGAAGCCCAGACTTATCACCATGTGACTTTTATTTGTGGGGGACGCTTAAAAATAGAGTGTATGCGAGAAACCCTCACACTATAAATGAGCTTAAAGACTATATTACAGCTGAAATACAGTCAATCGGTGCTGATGAACTTCAGAGAGTAAATGCCAGTTTCATAAAAAGGTGCCAGCGAGGTGTAGCAGTGAGTGGCGAACATTTTCAGCACCAGTTGTGAGCTAGGTAAGTACAAATTCCTATACTCAATGACTCAGTGCCGTGCAGACGCCGCAAAGTGCGTGGCGGGAGGCAGGCTCGCGCCACGGGCGAGCGGGCTAGCGAGGGTCTCCAATACATACAAACTGGACTCTCTGAATGTCATCAAATTAAGTAGGTATTTGTACCAGGGACGTATATACAATTTCCATTCGCAGGGGGTGGGGTTAACCTGGACAATTGTGAGTATTCTCAGGGGATTGTCACCGCACAATACCCAAAAATATCAACCAATATCTTAGAGCATTTAACTTTGTGAAATTATTTTAGATAAGAGTTAATTGCAAAATTCTAAGTTTATATAGCCTACATTAGTGGCAATACAACACAAAAATAAGATTTTATACTTAATTAATTTTCTATGAAGTAATAATAATAATAATAATAATATCGTATGGCCTCGGGTGCCGGGTGCAAGCTTTGTTAATTTACACCCAGAGAGCAGCTTGCATATCGAAATTCGTCGTTCCTTTGAACGCTATGAAAGTCAAGGAGGTTAGATATCTAAGCTCATTGACACTACAGCGCATTCTAGTAGAGAATGGAGCAACTTTGTGTTGGCGGAAAATCCCGAGATTAATTTTGCCATTGAACACGGCCTACTGAATTCAAATGGGTTCTTTAACATGCCAACAACGTATGATATCCACGTCGTGATTTTTGTCGCCTTTCAAAAATCACTTACCACGGCCAGGGGCGAACCTGCAAGCTTGGGGTTGACAATCCGACACGTTAACCACTCACCCGCCGTGGCAAGCTTCTATGGAATATGAATGGCAAATATCTAAATATTTTGTCAATGTATTTAGCAGGAAGATAAACAGTTTTTTTTCTCTATACTAATTGATAATTTATTTCTCAAAAGTACCGTACTTTGGAATTCCCAGTTTTGCCTCACAAGGCTGAGTGTACCCCGTTCCAACCCTCAGACCAGAATGAATATTTCTTGGCAGAGCCAGAAATCGAATTCGGACCTCCGGGGTGGCAGCCAAGCATGCTAGCCACTACACCACGAGGTATTCTAATTTCAATCTTGATATTGTTTACAACTTAGCCAACAAGTTAAGATTACGGTACAACCAAATTTACAAATATTTTATGCTTTTACCAAAACAACACATTCTTAATTAGCCTACTTTTTACATTTTGAAAAAATGAGGAAAAAGTAGACTTATGAGATCGATCCGGGAATATGTGTGTCTGTCTCTCTGTCCTTCTGTCTGTGTGCGTGTGCGTGTGTGTGTGTGTGTGTGTGTGTGTGTGTGTCCCTATCAACTCCTAAACGGATGCAGCTATCGAAACCAAATTTGATATGAGTAAGGATATATACCGGGACATCTCAATGTCATACTTGAAAATGATGTCAGTGCTACCAACTGCTAAAAATCGCAATTGAAATTTGAGCTCCATGTTGGATATCTTGGAATGTATACATGGGAACTATTCCAAAATTGGTACACATATAGATAATAATACTTCAGTTTAATTTTCAGGAGGCCATACATGACAGTGTTGCCAAAACGATTCTAAGCCTACTGATAAGTCCAAATTTTAAATGCATATAACTCCTACACTATCAATTGGATTTCAACCAAATTTCGTATGTACTATGTGTACATAAACTGATATGACTGAGCGTATTCTAAAGAGCCACCAGGGCTGCCAACTGTCAATAAATGCTCTCTCTATTTTTTTGATCCAAATACCAATATATCAGAAAGTATGCGAGCCCACAGCTTTAAACTTTGCACACGTATAGTGCCCGACATTCTAGGTTAATTTGGAGCAACTAATGTATGTCAGTGCTACCAATATGATTCTAAGCCAGCTGAAAGGTCCAATTTTAATTACATGTATCTTCTATACTATCAATTGGATTTCAACCAAATTTCGTATGTGCTATGTGTACCATAACAGATATGACTGTGCATATTCTTTAGAGCAATCAAGGCTGCTAACTGTTAATAAATGGTGTTTATATATTTTACACCAATATCAATATATCAGAAGCCTCCGTGGCTTAGGCGGCAGCACGCCGGCCTCTCACCGCTGGGTCCGTGGTTCAAATCCCGGTCACTCCATGTGAGATCTGTGCTGGGCAAAACGGAGGCAGACAGGTTTTTCTCCGGGTACTCCGGTTTTCCCTGTCAACATTTCATTCCAGCAACACTCTCCACTATCATTTCATTTCATCTGTCATTCATTTAATCATTGCCCCAGAGGAGTGCGTCAGGCCTCGGCAGCCGGCACAGTTCATATCCTCGCCGCGAGATGGGGGCTTCATTCATTCCATTCCTGACCCGGTCGGAGACTGGAAGCAGGCTGTGGATTTTCATTTTCATTTCATCAATATATCAGAAAGTATGCAAGCCGACAGCTGTAAACTTTGCGCACGTATAGTTCCTGACATTCTAGATTAATTTGGAGCAACTAATGTATGTCAGTGCTACCAACATGATTCTAAGCCTGCTGATAGGTCCAATTTTAAAATTCCAGTAATTCCTATACTAACAAATGGATTTCATCCAAAATTGGTTCAACAATACATCATGAAAAATGAAAATCCACAGCCTGCTTCCAGTCTCCGACCGGGTCAGGAATGGAATGAATGAAGCCCCCGTCTAGCGGCGAGGATATGAAGTGTGCCGGATGCCGAAGCCTGTCGCACTCCTCTGGGGCAAGGATTAAATGAATGACAGATGAAATGAAATGATAGTGGAGAATGTTGCTGGAATGAAATTGTGACAGGGAAAACCGGAGTACCCGGAGAAAAACCTGTCTGCCTCCGTTTTGTCCAGCACAGATCTCACATGGAGTGACCGGGATTTGAACCACGGATCCAGCGGTGAGAGGCCGGCGTGCTGCCGCCTAAGCCACGGAGGCTCAACACAAATTATTTCTGACCAACACATGCATGACATTGTTGCCAACATGATTTTACATGCGCTGATAGGTCCAATGTCTAACTGCATGTAACGTCCATGCTATCCATTGGACTTCAACCAAATTTTGTATTCTGTACCTTAAGAGATGGAACTAAGAATATATTCAGTCACCAGGGCTGCCATCTGTAGTGCTCTATCAGGCTACATCATGCCAGGTATATTTCGAACTAATTAGAAATATTACCAAATTCATTTCGTCGTTATTCTAGATATGTCCATAACGATTAATCATTGGCATGAATCTTAAATTTTAAGAAAAGTAGGCTCTTTAGTTCGTCACGGAACTTCTTGTTTTTGTTGGCTTTAGAGGGGGGGGGGGGGGTGCCCCCTCAGCTCCTCCCTAATATACGCCCCTGATTTGAACATAAAAGCGTATTAGTTTGTAGGGTATGTAAATACTTGTTTCCCGCCTAATGTAATTGGTAGAGGCAGTAAAAATTTTTGAATGAAAGGGGATGAAATTCTCGGTTAATGAGGGTAAAAATTCAAATATTTGATCTGCTTGATGATGATGATGATGATGATGATGATGATAATTGTTGTTTTGAGGGGCCTAACATCTATGTTATCGGCCCCTAATGGTCTGGATGATAGCGAAAATGACAATGAAATTCAAACCATAACGGAAAACAAGGTAGACTGAAAATACTTACAAAATTGGAACTTAGATTGAAAAGACTCACAAAATTTAGAGGGGAAGTACTTACAAAAGGTAATTTAGATTGAAAAATACTCACAAAAGCAATTTAGATTGGAAAATACACACAAAATGAAGTTTAGGTTCGAAATATTTACAAACTGCAATATATTCAGTAGATTCGAAATACTCACAAAATGCAATTGAAATTCAAAATACTTACAAAATGCATTTGAAATTGAAAATATTAACAAAATGCAACTTACGTAGAAAATACTTACAAAATGCAATTGAGATTCAAAATACTTACGAAGGCTGTTTTTTAAATAAGGACTGTTTTTTTTTTCATTTAAAGTCCGTAGTTAGTGCGCACGCCGCAGCAAGCGTGCACGCTACCTCCCGACATCCTTTGCAAACAAGCAGGCGTCAGTTGCACCTCTGTAGCTAACCTGTACGCTGAACTGTGCATCTTGACAATGTTCAAGATTATTGATTCACCTACCGCGTGTGAAGTACGATCTAACATACGTTTTTTGAGCGCAAGAAACATGTCAGCTTTGTGAGGTGTATGGTGATAATGCGATGAACATTTTCACGGCCACTTTTGAACTCGTGTACCCATTTTCGCACTTTACCGTCACAGCGCAAGATCATCGCAAGACCTCACACTGCTGCCCGGACTCGGGAACTGATTGACTCTTTTGGGTGGGAAGTTTTGGATCACCCACCGTATAGCCCTTCGTCATCTTTGTGGAAAGCGCTTCGCCGACGCTGAAGAAGTGAAAACAGCCGTGAATTCCTGGTTGTCAGAGCAGGCGGCAAACTTTTATGGAGAGGGATTTCAGAACTTAGTTTTAAGGTATGACAAGTGCCTAAAAAACAAGGCAACTATGTAGAAAAATAGAGGAAGGTATGTAAAACCTAAACATAAATGTGGTTTCAAAATAAAATGTTCGGTTAATTAAAAAAAAGGCCCTTACTTAAATAACAGCCCTCGTACAAACTGCAACTGACATTGAAAATACACAATGCAATTTAGATTGAAAATACTTAAATATTCAATTGAGATACAAAATACTTACAAAATGCAATTGAAAATAAAATTTAGATTTAAAATGCCTTACCAGATTCAAAATACACACAATACTCACAAAATCATCATCATCATCATCATCATCATTTATTGCATGTGACAGGCCATTAAGACCCATAGCAGAAAAACAAGGGTATACAATTCTTGATTACAATATAAATAGCAAGCATAACATAATATAGGCTATAACATTGTACTTCATAACAGGAAGAATGATTTCAGCTTCTCAAATAATGGTTGCATATATTAGACCAACGATTTCTATCCCTGGCATCTTCCATACTTGCATCTGGATCTACCTGGTTCAGTGCCAACATAACTCGATCTTTCCATCTCGTTCTTGGTCGACCTCTTGAACGTTTTCCCGTTGACTGAAAATTGAACACACGGTTCGGGAGAGTACCTTCTGCTCTGATAATGTGTCCTAACCATTGTAATCGTCTTCTCTCTATCTCTCTACTGATGTCTGCCTTTTTATAACGTCGATATAACTCCTCTTTACTCCGTCTTTCCCAACTGTCAGTTTCTGGGCAGTATTTTGGGCCATAGATTTTCCGCAGCATTTTTCTTTCAAATGCACATATACGTTCTTCAAAAGTTCTTGGAGTCGCCCACGTTTCACAACCATACATTAAAACAGGTCGTACTAGGGTCATGTATAGGTGGATCTTGTTTTCCTGAGATATTAGACGTGAAAATTCGATTCATGCTATAGGAAACATGAGTAGCGTTGGTGATTCTTTGTCTTATTTCCTTTTCTATTTCATTTTTGTTTGACAATATTGATCCTAAATATTTGAATGATTCAACTGTCTCAAATTTGTGCATTCCAACGTCGATAGCGATCGGAATATTCTGTCAACGTGATATAATCATGTATTTTGTTTTAGATTCATTAACCACCAACCCCATTTTCTTTGCTTCCAGTAGGAATCTTGATGTATCAGTCGTTACCTGATCCAAAGTGTTCCCCATGATCACCACATCATCAGCAAATTGAAGAATTATGTCGGATCCGACCATCTCCATTTCCCTATTCCAATCGTTTCCACGTTTAATCTTTTCCAATGCTATATTGAAAAGGACTGGGGCTAGAGGATCTCCTTGTCTTAGTCCACTTTGAACGCTCAAGTATTCTGATTCTTGATTTGCAAACCGCACCTGGCATCTAGAGTCAGAGTAACAGGTCTTGATCAACCTTATGTACTTCATTGGAATGCCCATCTCGTGCATAGCCGTCCATAATACTATACGGTTTATACTGTCATAGGCCTGACGAAAATCAATAAAGATGAAATGCAATTCCTTGTCAAATTCGTAGAATTTCTCCATGAGTTGCCTCAATGTAAAGATGTGGTCGATAGTAGACCGACCAGATACAAAACCACGTTGGTATGAGCCTATAATTTCTCCCAAAAATGGCCTAAGTCGATTCATAAGCAGTGAGGTAAATTTTTTATATCCTATCTCGAGTAAGGCAATCCCTCGGTAGTTAGAAGGTTGTGTGGCATCACCTTTCTTAAAAATGGGGCATATCACGGCTCTTTTCCACTCACTTGGAATAACTTCTTTCCTCCAAATATTAACAATTAATTGTTGCAGATTTTCCATTAACACTGCTCCACCATACCTAATCAACTCAGCAGTAATTCCACTTCCTCCCGGAGCTTTGTTGTGCTTTAGAGATTCCACAATATGTCTTATCTCATCAATAGTTGGCTCAGGTACTTGCATTTCCGCCGTCATCATTGACACCTGTGCATTTATAGCATCCATCTCAACATGAACATTTATTAACTGATCAAAATGTTTTCCAAATAGATCTGCCTGTTCTTCAGGAGGTACAATTTCTCCATCTTCGTCCTTTAGTATTAGTGTATGTTGCTTGTAGATTTCCCTCGCAGGGTTAACCATTCTAAAGAAGGATCTCGATGCTTTCTTGGATTCCTCTATTGCTGTCAGTAGTGCCTTACCATGATCCCGTTTTTTCTGTCGATATGTCATAGGCCTACGTCTCACTTCCATATACGCTGCATTATTATCTTCCGATGGATATTTCACCCATTGCAATCTTTTTATTGTTCTGTTTTTCACTGCGACTTGACACTCATTATCAAACCAGGGTTTGTTTTTGTTTTTTGGTCGCTGTCCCAAAACTTCATTTGCACTTTGTAGAACTGCCCTCCGCAAAAGAGACCACTGCCCTTCCACATCTTCTAATGTATTTGATGTACATAGGCACTCATTGATTATATCTTGATATTCTTCCCTCACAGACGTAAGGGCCAATTTATCTTTGTCCGGGATGACCATTTCTTGCTTTCGCTTTCGCCACTTGGTAGACAGCTTGAGGCGCAATTTCATTACTACTAGAAGATGATCAGAATTCATATCCGCTCCACGGAATGTTCGTACTTGTTCAACACACCCACGGTGTGTACCATCTACTATTATGTGATCAATCTGATTCCTCGTATCTCCACCTGGTGATATCCATGTTGCTTTATGTATTTCTTTACGTGGAAAATATGTGCTGCTGATGACCATTCTTCTGTCATATGCAAATGTGATCATTTTGATACCATTTTCATTGCTATTGACATGGAGACTATCTGGTCCGATGGTTGGACGATATTTGTCTTCACGTCCAACTTGTGCATTAAAATCAACAAGTATGAGATGAATAGCATGTTTTGGTAAATGATCTACAGTAGATTCCAATTCTGCAAAAAAGTTGTTTTTCACCTCCTCCTCCGCATCTTCTGATGGTGCATGACAATTTACAACACATATCTTATATGGGGATGCTTTCAAGATCAGTGCACAAATTCGATCATTTATGGGCAACCACTTACTTACAGCAGAAGATATCTTATTATGTACAACAATTCAAACTCCCGAAGTCCATTCAGGTCGATCTTCGTTACTATTAAACATCATATATTGATTTACATCATTCATGATCCCTTTCGGTAGTCTTGTCTCTTGGACTGCTGTTAGTATACACCCGTAATTACCCAGCACTGATTCCAGCTGCTTCATTCCTCCTGTCATGATTGACCTAACATTCCATGTACCAATTCGAAAACCAATCAGTCCTTTAATAAAGCCTTTGTCGTCAACCTTAAGATCATTCCTGTATTTTCCTTCATTTCTTTCTTTGATAAGTGCAATTTAAAACTATCTGGATATCAGCCTGATGAGCTCGAGTCCAGTGGTGGGGTTGCCACCTACGGTTTCTGGGCCACCGGGTTTGTTATCAAAGTGCCTTCTTCTAGACAGGTTGCTTTCACTGCAGCTTTAAGTGTCCCATCTACACTTACCCCAACCTGGGGTCCAGGTTGTATGCCATTGTCCTTCTGTAGGATCTTCTGCCTTTAGGAACGGTTTCCCCTTCCAAGGATATAGAAAGTGCCCTAACCCCTAACAGCACAACCATCAACTATAAGTGACCGTTGGCCAAATATAGGGGAGACTCCTTATCCCGTTGACATAATACAAAAAGAATATCTATTAAAAAAGCTTCATATAAAATTTGCTATCAATACAAAAGATAATACAAAGTAGGAATCACCAGCTACTTCAAGGAGAAAGGGTGTGCACATAACCTAAAATGGTATTTGATTGATTGTCAAGTGCAAAGATCGGACACCTCACATTAACATGCCGGTTGTCAAATTACTCACAAAATGCAATTTAGATTGAAAATACTTACAAAATGGAGTTTAGATCGACAATACTTACAAAATGCAATGTTGATTGAAAATTCTCACAAAAGCTAATTTGGAAAAATTCATGAAAAGTTACGCATACAAGAGACCACCTAGGGTTGATTTCTAAGAACAGAAACAGGCCCTCAAATGAACTTGAAAGAATAGCCATGTAGCTAACTTCCGGAGAACAGGACCACTCTATTTTAGAACAAGGTTACTTTAGATAATTATCAGAACAAGCATTCTCAATTCTCCAACAAGAGTGTTGTTGTAAACAAACATTCACGTTTCCCAGAAATCCTTGTATGTTCCAAAGACCATCCAAATAATATTGTGATTGGTTGGCCTCTGCCACCCTCATTGGTTATTCACTAAGTAAAAAGCCTCTAGATTGGTTAAAGATTTCGGGGAGACTTGTAGCCCTTGTTTCTCCCCACTGGACCAACCACCTGTATAAAATATAATGTTTTGTATCAAATCGCTCTCTTGGAACTTTGTATTTCTGCATGTTAAGGACTACCAACTGAGTTGTAGGCAGTCAGGCGTTATGCCTTAAGAACTTGTAAATACAGAGTCTTCCACTCAAAGTGGGGCCGGCGGGGAGCGCGCGTGGAGGGTCGGCCGAGCACATGGCAACTCACTGAGCTTGGGGTCGAGAGAGCACCCGTACGAATTGCATGTAAATAACAAGCACACAAAATAACACAAGTAAAATAATTACTCACCTTGTCACAGAAGATGTTGAAAATGTCATTCACCTGCATCTACACCAGGGGCTCCCAACCTGGGGAACTCGCCCCCTTAGGGGGGCGTGGGGCTTTATCAAGGGGAGCGCGAAGTGATTGTCCCACCAAGTCAGTCGTTCAAAAGCACTGGTAATTGCCAACTGTCGGCACAAACCTCTGCGGAGACGCAAGGTTGGAGGTGAAATAAGGAATTTGCTGTGTTGTAAGGAGCAAAATTATGCCAATTTTATCGTCTCATTGGCATATCTTTGTGATTTATTTGAAGCTTTGAACAGTTAGAACTTACATTTTCAAAGACATATTTATGCGAGTCAGGAT
Source organism: Meconema thalassinum (assembly GCA_946902985.2). Taxonomy (NCBI): domain Eukaryota; kingdom Metazoa; phylum Arthropoda; class Insecta; order Orthoptera; family Tettigoniidae; genus Meconema; species Meconema thalassinum. The sequence goes on along the minus strand of OX336390.1, from coordinate 876,548,287 downwards.
TTTCAGCGATGAGTGTCATAGAAACAAAACAGCGCTGTCGGCTTGATGTTGCCAGTGATCTCCGCTGCGCTCTGTCAAATATCAAACCAAACACACCGAATATTACCAAGAGAAAACAGTGTCAACCCTCTCACTGACATTTGGTGACTAATTTAATGATTTGTTGTAAAAGTGTGTTTTTTTGTATTGTGCTAAAATGAAGTTAGTACGATATGTAATAGATAGTCCTATTCCATTATGTACTGTAGTGTTATTAGGTTAGGTCTATATCCTCCGCGTCGATCGAAGAGGTTATAGAAGCGATGAGTGGTGGTGGTGGTGGTGGGGGGGGGGGGGGGGGGGGGGGCACGATGAACTCCCGTATCTGAAAATGGGGCTGTCAGCTGACAAAGGTTGGGAACCACTGATCTACACATTTCTGGCATCGTCTAAGGAATTTGCATTCACACTCAATAGTTCATCTACCGAGATAGCCTCAATTTCTCTCGTGATATTTTGTGCTAATATGTACGCAGGTTGAGGCATTATTGAAACAATAGGCTGTAATTAACTCTTAGCAATAACACGTTAACAAATTTTGAAACACAATAACAATTCAACACTAACCACGTATACGTTGTAAACAATAACCACTAACACGTAGGGCCTACACACGTTATAAACTTATAACACTTCAAACTTAAAATAGGCTATAAACGAAATAACAAAGTCAACTTTACTCGGCAAATACTGCGTTGCAACTGTCTCATCATCGCGAAGTCCCGCACTGCTCCGCAGCATTAATTTCATCAATCCTACAACACTTCCTTCCTAAGACATTTGCTGCCACAGCTCCGCGGTGCTATCTGCTTGTCTGACCTTCAGCTAGACATTTACCTGCAGTGGTGCGCCTACCGAGTGACCGGCTACTCTGAGTGGAAGACCCTGTATTTCCAAATGTAATAGTTATTGGTCGACAAATAAACAGCACATTTGGGAAATTTTCGCTTCATTTGAAATAGATCTCACTCAGACTCGTGGAGAACCTGTGAAGACCTAGCTTAACAACTCAACAAGCTAGCCACGACATTTTTAAGCACTGTTAAGGTGAGGTTGTATGCCCTATCTCCACCATGCTAAATTTGCAAACTTCATCTTCCTTTTTCTCATTAAGTATTTGAGCTATTGAAACAAAACTTCATAAATATTTAGATCTATACTTTATCTTTAAATGCTTGGTTTTGGAAATCTGTGTGTTTGTAAATAATACTTTTAATATATTGTTACGGCTGTGAGTTTGTTTCATCGCTCGCCGCATGAGTCACAACTGCCCCCGGGCTGGGCTGTGCTCTGCCTCAGTGTATTGCGTGCGCCTTATGCAACACGACTACTAGGACAAACGGATGGTCCAGAATATTCGTGACTCAGCCAGTGATGGAAACCTCGAGAAGCCGTGAACCCTGGATGGGTCTAGAATCATTTATTGAGTCGCCGGCCTGCTATATAAGAGCGACCTGTCAAGCAGGGTGTGTGTGTTTTACGAGCTAGTGCGAGCGTTTATCCTGAGCGACGGAAGTGTGGTGACTTGCGAAACCCCTAGTGAAGCCGATTCTCTTGACAGCGAGGGAGTGAGAAGCATACAGGGGACTGCCTGTGTTTTGAGCGAGTGTAATTTCACTGAGCGACAGAGGTATTGAGGCGAAATGCCGTGCGAGTTACGAAATCCAGTGACATTGTTTCCCAGCTCGTGGACAGCGAAGCAGCGTGTAGCAGGTTATCGTAAGTAACTGTAGTTTGTGTACATAAGGAAGAGGTGCAGGTAGTTTCTGTCAAGGCCACCGGACTCATTAGGACGGATTAACTTCTGTGGTTTGTTGACAAGTGAAAGGGGGCAAGACCTCTCCATAAGGAAGAGACTTGAGGAAACTTGAGTAAGGTTCTAATTGCTTGTATTTGCTAATGAGTAGTGTATCTTTCTGGCCGCAATAAAGTTAATTATTTCTTTAAAGGAACAATCTTTGTGCTTCAACCCACCGTAATCCAGTTAACAAAAGTGTCACTAGGGGGGGTGGCACGTAACAACTGGCGTCAGAAGCCGGATTACGAACTCAAACACAAGCACAACACCTGAGGTCCTGGTTTCAAAACCCGAGCAGGTCATTTTTTTAAATTTTCCTGTGAGTGCATGCCCTTTACAAGACAAACATCTAAAATGGAAGCGCAATTTTCAGCATTGCAAGAAAAGTTAAGTGGCATGGAAGCCAAGATGGAAGACGGCCAGAAGAAGATGGAGGACGGCCAGAAGAAGTTAGCCGAGGACCTAACTGCCAAACTAGAAGACGGCCAGAAGAATTTAACCGAGGACCTAACTTCTAAATTAGAAGACGGTCAGAATAAGTTAATCGAGGACCTAACTGCGAAATTAGAGGACAGCCAGAGGAAGATGGAGCACAGGCAGAATAAGTTAGCAGAGGACCTAACCGCCAAATTTCTGGATGGCCAGAAAAATCTGGAAGAGTGTCTGCTGACGAAATTAGAGGAAATCCAAAGGAAATTAGAACTGGGTCTGCGCGAGGAAGTCACAGCAGTGGAAAAGAAGTTCGACGCCTTACAAGTGGAAGTTGCCGAGCTGCGCCAACGCCCGCTGATGGGGGTGGAGGAGATATTCAACGCCTTACAAAAGGAAGTTGCCGAGCTGCGCCAACGCCCACTGACGGGGGTGGAAGAGAAATTCAACGCTTTACAAAAGGAAATTGCTGAGCTGAGCCAACGCCCGCCGACGGGGATGGAAGCGAGATTCAACGCTCTACAAGAGGAAGTTGCCGAGCTGCGCCAACGCCCGCCCACCGTTACACCGGGAATATCAGGAACGGGACATAGCAGAGTGTCGCCCCCAACCTTCGACGGAAAGGTCCCGTGGAGCACCTACTTACGTCAGTTCGAGGCAGCCTGTTCCATAAACAACTGGAACAGCACGGAAAAGGCTACAGCTCTCATTTTAGCGCTGAGAGGGGACGCCCTTAACGTCCTTCAGGCCATCCCGACTGGATCCCAGGACTATGCTTCACTAATCGCCCATATGGAGTCCCGATATGGAGATAGCCATCTTCAGCAGGCCCACCAGATGCAGCTGCGGACCCGGGTACAAAAGAACGCGGAAACCCTGCAGGAGTTCGAGATGGACATCGCACGCCTTGTAAGGATCGCCTATCCAACAGCGCCGGCCAACTTTTTGGAGCAGATTGCGACGCAAACCTTCATTGACGGACTACAGGACTCTGATACTTAACTGGCACTGCGACTTGCACGCAATGAGACACTTGCAGATGCGCTGAGCCACGCACGTGAGTTCGAGACGGCAAAGCAGGTATCTAGAATGCGCGCGCGGGTGCGTCAGGTGGACGTCGACGAACCAGCCAAAGCCGACAAGACCAAGCCCTTGGCCGATGAACTGATGGAGGCGCTAGGCCGGTTCTTCAAGAGTCGCAGTACCACCAACAAAAACGTAGCCGAAGGACATCCGGAGAGGCGGCCCGGAAGAGGACTACCGACCTGCTGGACCAGCCGTAAGAGAGGCCACCTGAGCAAGGACTGCGGTGATCGCCGCCGCCAAGGGTTTCCGTCGGGACAGTCAGTCGTAGGGAAACAGCGCGGCCCAGGAAAGCAAGTATCAGCCAGCCTTGGGGGGCAAAGGTTTGCTTGTGACTGTCGTCAAGCCCCCGCAGTCCAAGTTCGTGTGACGCAGTTACGGAGGGATAAATGCAGCCTGATGGTCGACGGAGTCGTCAACGGAGAGAGCTGGCCCATGCTAATCGACTCGGGAGCACCGAGGACCCACGTCAGTCCCACCGTGATCCCGAAGTGGAGAGTGCAACCCACACAAAGGAACCTCCAGCTAATAAACGCGACAGGAGAGACCGCACCGGTACATGGCGAAGCATCACTGGAGTTCGTCATTGGTCGACGGGCGATAAAGCATCCAGTACTTGTGGCTGACGTATCAAATGAAGTGATCATCGGACTGAACTTCCTGGACCAGAACAACATCATCTTGGATCTGAGTACTAACACTCTGCACTTCGGAGGTGAGGAACTTGCTTTGCAACCAGCACACGAGGCCGTCGCCGTACGACGAGTAAGGCTGAGAGAGGACGTCATCGTTCCCGCCAGGATGGAAGTCAGCGCTGCCGTAATGGTCGACGGAACAGCTGAGGGAATGGCGGCTGTCATCGAGCCAAAATATGAGGACATCCGGACAAAAGAATCGCTAGTTGCCAAGACTCTCATCAACACGACGTCTCGGCCGTACGTCCGCTTGTCCAACCTGAACGACTACGATATTACGGTTCACCGGGACACCAACCTAGGAGTCTGCGAGCCCGTTACCTGGATTGCCCGCATCACAGACACGACGGACGGACACCTGCAGACGGACAACCGAAGAAGACGCGCCCTGCCAGAAGAACTACAGAAGCTGTACCAAGGATCCCAGGACCATTTAGACGAGGAACAATCACGCCAACTTCAGGACCTGCTACGCGAATTTCAGGACGTCTTCTCCTTGGGGAGCAGAGCCTTCGGCAGGACAAGCTTGGTCCAGCACAGAATCGACGTTGGGGACAGCGCACCGATTAGGGCCCAATTCCGACATGTCCCGCTCGCCAAGCAAGCCGAAGTCGACCGGATGGTAGAAGAGATGAAGGAGCAAGGGGTGATCGAGCCATCACATAGTCCTTGGAGTTCTCCGGTCGTGCTAGTGAAGAAGAAGGACGGTTCCACCAGGTTCTGCGTGGACTACAGGCGGGTGAACGACGTCACGAAGAAGGACAGCTACCCTCTACCCCGGATCGACGACACGCTGGACACCATATCAGGATCAAGATGGTTCTCCACCTTGGATTTGAAGAGTGGCTACTGGCAGGTGGAGGTCCACCCTAAGGACCACGAGAAAACTGCGTTCTCGGTGGGCAGCGGGCTCTGGCAGTTCACCGTCATGCCATTCGGTCTGTGCAACGCCCCTGCGACCTTCGAAAGGTTAATGGAGTCCATTCTGAGGGGACTACACTGGAAGACCTGCCTGGTCTACCTAGACGACGTCATCGTTCTGGGAAGAAGCTTCGAGGAGCACTACAGCAACCTGAAGGAGATCTTGATGAAGCTACGGGCTGCCCAGCTGAAGTTAAGCCCCAAGAAGTGTCAGCTCTTCCAGAAGCAGGTCCAGTATCTTGGGCATATTGTCTCCGAGGAAGAGGTGCGTACCGACCCAGAGAAGACCGCAGCTGTGAGGGAGTGGCCAGTTCCGAAGGACAAGTCCCAACTACGAAGCTTCCTGGGACTCTGCACTTATTACCGTCGCTTCGTGAGAGGATTCGCCGACATCGCCAAGCCTTTACATCGACTGACTGAGAAGGACCAACTCTTCACGTGGATAGCAGAATGCCACAGTGCCTTCGAACAACTCAAGCAGGCTCTGTGCACCGCGCCTATTTTGGCCTACCCCAGACCTGGAACAAGGTTCATCATCGATACCGATGCCAGCGACTTTGGCATAGGGGGAATCCTGTCGCAAGTAGTGGACGGCGAGGAGAGAGTAGTGGCCTACTTCAGCAAGGCCTTGTCAAAGCCAGAAAGGAACTACTGCGTCACCAGGAAGGAGCTGCTCGCCATCGTGAAGACCATTGAACACTTCCACAAGTACCTGTACGGGCAAGAATTTCTCATCAGGACCGACCATGCATCCCTGCGGTGGCTCCTGAACTTCAAGCAGCCCGAGGGTCAACTCGCGCGGTGGTTAGAGAGGCTTCAACAATACAACTTTGAGATCCAGCACAGGAAAGGCCAACTGCATTCTAATGCCGACGCCCTGTCACGAAGACTGTGCCCCGAAGACTGCACCTTCTGTACTAGAAGGGAGGAGAACACCGGTATACAGTGCCGACGGACTACTGTGGAACTTCAAGGGAGCTGGAGCCGCGAATCTTTCACGCGGGCACAAGCAGAAGATGATGACCTGGGACTGATAGCAGAATGGAAGAGGGCCTGTGTCCCCAGACACGGGTGGAACATTGTGAGTGACTGCAGCCCAAAGTTTAAGTCCTACTGGGCGCAGTGGGACTCGCTGGTTGTGAGGGATGGCCTCATCTGCCGTACCTGGGAGAGCACCGACGGGAAGACATCTCGGGAACAAATCGTCGTTCCAAAGGCTATGACGGAGGAAGTCCTGAAGGAAGTTCATGGAGGATCATCTGGTGGGCACTTAGGGATAAAGAAGACCCTGGAGAAGCTGAGAGAGCGGTTCTACTGGATCGGGTGCCGAACAGACGTGGAGAATCACTGCGCGAGTTGCCACGATTGCGCAGCCAGCAAGGGCCCAGGACGAAGACGACGGGGTCCACTGAAGACCTACAACGTGGGCGGCCCCATGGAGAGAGTGGCCATCGATGTTGCTGGACCATTCCCGTTAAGCGAGGCAGGGAACCGCTACATATTGGTCGTCAGCGACTACTTCACCAAATGGCCGGAGCCGTATGCGCTCCCTAACCAAGAAGCCGTGACGATCGCAGAGACCCTGGTGAAGGAATTTGTCAGCCGGTACGGAGTACCCCTGGAGCTGCACTCCGACCAAGGGAGGAACTTCGAGTCGCAGGTGTTCCAGAACCTATGCCAGCTGCTGGGAATCCGGAAGACAAGGACAACGCCGCTACACCCTCAGTCCGACGGGATGGTAGAGCGATTCAATCGCACCATCGAGAACCATCTCCGAATAGTCGTCAGCGAGCACCAGAGGGATTGGGACAAACATCTTCCACTATTTCTGCTGTCCTACCGCGCCGCTGTGCATGAAGCCACCGGGTGCACACCATCCCGGGCCATGTTTGGGAGGGAGCTCCGTCTACCTGTCGATCTTGCCTTCGGCCGACCTGGGAATGATCCGGTCCCGGTAAGCCAGTATTGTCAAGAACTGGTCGACCAACTGGAGGACGTGCACCCGTTCGCGAGGAGGAAACTGCGGATCGAGACCGACCGAATGAAGACCCGATACGACCAACAGACGGATGCCGGCGGATTTCACGAGGACGACCTGGTCTGGCTCTTCAACCCTTTACCGAAGAAAGGCCTGTCACCCAAACTGCAGAAGTCCTGGGAGGGCCCGTACCGAGTCGTGAAACGGATCATCGATGTCGTCAACAGGATCCAGCGGAGCCCTAGGGCGAAGATGAAGATCGTGCATCGAGATCGCCTGGCAGCCTACGGAGGGACACAGACGGACCAATGATTGATCGGGACGATCAGCCTTTTAGGAAGGGGGGGGGGGGGGTGTTACGGCTGTGAGTTTGTTTCATCACTCGCCGCATGAGTCACAACTGCCCCCGGGCTGGGCTGTGCTCTGCCTCAGTGTATTGCGTGCGCCTTATGCAACACGACTACTAGGACAAACGGATGGTCCAGAATATTCGTGACTCAGCCAGTGATGGAAACCTCGAGAAGCCGTGAACCCTGGATGGGTCTAGAATCATTTATTGAGTCGCCGGCCTGCTATATAAGAGCGACCTGTCAAGCAGGGTGTGTGTGTTTTACGAGCTAGTGCGAGCGTTTATCCTGAGCGACGGAAGTGTGGTGACTTGCGAAACCCCTAGTGAAGCCGATTCTCTTGACAGCGAGGGAGTGAGAAGCATACAGGGGACTGCCTGTGTTTTGAGCGAGTGTAATTTCACTGAGCGACAGAGGTATTGTGGCGAAGTGCCGTGCGTGTTACGAAATCCAGTGACATTGTTTCCCAGCTCGTGGACAGCGAAGCAGCGTGTAGCAGGTTATCGCAAGTAACTGTAGTTTGTGTACATAAGGAAGAGGTGCAGGTAGTTTCTGTCAAGGCCACCGGACTCATTAGGACGGATTAACTTCTGTGGTTTGTTGACAAGTGAAAGGGGGCGAGACCTCTCCATAAGGAAGAGACTTGAGGAAACTGGAGTAAGGTTCTAATTGCTTGTATTTGCTGATGAGTAGTGTATCTTTCTGGCCTCAATAAAGTTAATTATTTCTTTAAAGGAACAATCTGTGTTGTGCTTCAACCCACCGTAATCTAGTTAACAAAAGTGTCACTAGGGGGGGGGGGGGGGGGTTGGCACGTATCAATATTTATTTTCTAACGTTACATTTTTCTACTTATTTCTCTACGAGAACATAAAATATTATTTTTTCTATTCATGCTAAATTCACGAGAAAACATACAATCCTTTATCAAATTGAATTACTTAAAAAATCAAATCGCTATTGCTAATACTTCCTAAGGAAAAAGAACATTTGTATAGGAAAAACAAAATTGGAGAAAAATGCTCCTAAAGTATTACCTGCATCAGGCCCATATTCTGACTCATCTGGGTTGTCTTCATCTTCTCTGCCCCTCTTCTGGTTTTTTTAACTTCCTAAGAAAAGGAGAAGGAGGAGAAGAAAGAGAAGAGATGATGATGATAATTGTTGTTTTACGGGACCTAACATCGAGTTTATCAGCCCCTAATGAAATGAAATGGCCTGAAATGAAAGGATGAAGATAAAAAAAAGCTCACTGCCATGGTTGAAACGAAAATGGTTTATATAAAATAGACAGTGAGCCCCAACAATTATGCCTTATTAGAATAAAAAAGAATAAAAAAAGGCGGATGGTAAAAAGAAAGCAATAAAACAAAGAAGGCATAGTGAACAATAAAATAGATGAACGCAAGAGAAAGAGAAGTAGGAGGAGGAGAAGGAACAGGAGAAGGAGGAGAAAGAGGATACGTAGGAGTAGAAAGAGGAAGAGGAGAAGGAGGATAAGTAGGAGTAGAAGGAGAAAGAGAAGAAGGAGCAGGAGGAGGAGGAGAAAGAGAAGAAGGAGCAGGAGGAGGAGGAGAAGAAGAATGAGAAAGAGAAGAAGCAGCAGGAGGAGGAGAAGAATGAGAAAGAGAAGAAGGAGAAAGAGAAGAAGGAGGAGGAGAAGGAGGAGAAAGAGGATAAGTAGGAGTAGAAGGAGAAAGAGAAGAAGGAGCAGGAGGAGGAGAAGAAGGAGAAAGAGAAGGAGCAGGTGGAGGAGAAAGAGAAGAAAGAGCAGGAGAAGGAGAAGAATGAGAAAGAGAAGAAGCAGCAGGAGGAGGAGAAGGAGGAGAAAGAGGATAAGCAGGAGTAAAAGGAGAAAGAGAAGAAGGAGCAGGAGGAGGAGAAGAAGGAGAAAGACATGAAGGAGCAGGAGAAGGAGGAGGTGCAGGAGAAAGAGAAGAGGGAGCAGGGGAAAGAGAAGGAGGAGGAGGAGGAGTAAATGTGCCAGTTCTCAGGAACAGATCTTTAAGGGAGGCGGAGGCTTTAAGTGACCTATAAATGACATATAGCAAACATTCTCTGCAAATAAGCTATGTACATTATAAATTGGACTTCAGGCTATCAAAATAACATAAAATCTAAAATTCCCTTTTTGGACACAGAGCAGCTTACAACCTCCCCTTAAGCAACAAACACTCTCGTACCTTAAACGAATATAGGCTATTCGATATCCCCTTCCCGAGAGACGTAGACCTACTGTATTCACGTAACAACTTGCAAGTTCGATATATTGTTTTCACACCATTTGTCTGTCATCAGCTGTGGATTGAGACCTGCCAAAAACCGTATGATTTATTATTGAGTTGAAAGCAGTGAGGGAATAGACCTGTACGTCTATATTGAAACCTATTTGCAGCTTTGGCTTTATGACATATCAGTCCACTTGCCACTCGACGGTCGAGCAGAGGGCTACTGTTGTGCCACAGATACTCGCATTATTCCCAGCTTCCAGTTAATACCGCCCCATCCTGATAACTGAGAGAGTGGGATTGTATTCGTATGTGACGCGCTGTTTTGTATTTGTCGAGAAAAGTGAACACATTTTAATTAAATGTCCTATATTTATTGCACGCTCGACTATTGTGCAGTATTTGAATTAAACGCCGAGCGTACTTCTTTTGTTAGGATGTTTCATTGCCAGTTTCTGTGTAGCCTATGCATGAGCACCCTCAGGAACAGACGCCTCTGCGTGTGATCCGGATTGCGAAAAGTGAAACCATTGCTTTTCTCAATTTATTACTGTGGCCGTCTAGATCTTCCAATCTGGACAGGATCTACTCAAGGGGTCGCGTCCAGTTCTGAATTGGAGGGCGTGGTGGCGCAGCGGTCAAACTGTTGGCTTCTCACCATGGTGGATCGGATTCGATTCCCGGTCAATGCATGTGGGATTTTCAAATTGAAATGTCATGTCATGTGGTTCAGATTCCACGTTAAAGCAAGATGTTCAGTAAAGAACATATAGCCTACTTTCTCCTAAATGCATGGGTGTTATAACTCTTTGTCCTTTTCATGGAGTATATTTATTGAATGTTGGTTGTAGTAGCGTGTTGAAATACAACGTGCTATACGGATATTATACGCCGATTGATTGAATCCTCATCTGAATTATATACACACACTAATACAGCCATCACAAAAACACAATAACTACAGCGATTAAAATTCGTTGTCCTTAATGCGCGGTAGACTCTACTGTTGCTGTTGTTGATTCTTTAGGGTTTTTGCGGCATCATGGTCTTGTAGCCCCGTGTACTTGGGTGAGTCTTGAATTTTGTCAGACAACCTGTGTTATTGTTATGGCTGTATTAGTGTGTGTATACAGGGTGTTCGCAGCAAGCCCTACTTTGCGCTGTAACTCGTTTGTTTTTCAAGATATTTAAATTTTGACACTTGCTTTGGAAAGTACTTTTTAAACTCTAAAACGTTTGTTTCGTTGCTTTTTGTGTGAAGTTCGCGCATAACGCGCAAATCAACTTTTTGTGGCACGGTTTTGGCACTTTTTTTTTTGCCCAAATCGGTTTTTTCTGACATCACCTGTCGAAAGAACGACATCGAATTAGTCGAATTAGCCACCAAAATATCAGTTTTTGCCCAAATCAAACTCGCAAAATGCGTGTTTGTGTTTAGATTGGTTCGACCGGGCCGGGCAGAGGCAGGTCGCATGCTTTAAGCGGACGAAAATCTAAACACAAACACGCATTTTGCGAGTTTGATTTGGGCAAAAACTGATATTTTGGTGGCTAATTCGATGTCGTTCTTTCGACAGGTGATGTCAAAAAAACGATTTGGGCAAAAAAAAAGGGCCAAAACCGTGCCACAAAAAGCAACGAAACAAACGTTTTAGAGCTTGAAACGTACTTTCCAAAGCAAGTGTCAAAATTAAAATATCTTGTAAAACAAAGGAGTTACAGCACAAAGTAGGGCTTGCTGCGAAAAACCTGTACTGTATATAATTCAGATGAGGATTCAAACAATCGACGAATAATATCCGTATAGCACGTTGTATTTCAATACGCTACTTGAAAAGGACAAAGATGATGATGATAATTGTTGTTTTAAGGGGCCTAACATCGAGGTTATCGACCCAAAGGACAAAGATTTATACTGTAACTATACCCATGCCTTTAGGAGAAAGTAAGCTATATGTTCTTAACTGAACATCTTGTTTGGCCCTGTGTAGATCTCATAAGTCTAATTTCATTTTTTTGCAAAAATCGAAAGTAGGCTAAACAGGAGGTCCTGTAGCTCATGATCGCGAGATTAACGGTCACTTAAAACTAGAAATTATTTTTCCTTTTTTTTTTCAGTTCTGAATTACTTTCTAACTGGCTTAAACTGTCTTTGAGGTGCAGATATGCGTTTAGGCTACAATAAACACACACGGATTCCCTACTTACACAATTAAATTTAATGATTAAAGTGCAAAACAAACAAAACTTAAATTACACCATCGGAAAAATTTATAAATAAACTGAGGAAACATTTCCCGGGAAAGATAAAAATCCGATCATGTACATAAATGAAATACTGTAGGCTTGAAAGCAAATCAAGCACCAATGAAACAATCGTCATGAGACGTGGGAACAAACCAGACAACATTGCGTTACTTTACCAGGCTTCCAGCTGATTGCAACAAACATACAATTGCTTCAAAAGAAGCTGGTTCTTCCAAAATCAACAAAAAACAAGAAGTTCCGTGACGAACTAAAGAGCCTACTTTAAATTTAAGATTCATGCCAATGATTAATCTACAGTATATGAACCTATCTAGAATATTAGGGTAAAAAAATATAGACAGCATTTATTAACAGTTGGCAGCCCTGGTTGCTCTTAAGAATACTTATAGTCATGTCTGTTATGTTACACATAGCACATACGAAATTTGGATGAAAGTTACATGAAGTTACATGTTTCATTTCATTTCCTTTCATATTTATTTATCAGTGCCTTACACTATATTTACATTACACTGAAGGAGTTTCTGAAAAGAGCAAAGCTCCACTTCGCATTCGGGATGCGTCAGAGCCCCCAATATATACACTGGGTTATATTTACATACTAGCAGAAGTACCCATTCTTCGAACGGTCGTCGTTATTAATGACCAAACGTAATCATTTGAGCTGCTGTTGCAATGGTTAGGGGCTTGGAACCTATTTGTCGACAAAGATAAATGATTAGTTGAAATATGCTCTGAAACTAATTTACCTAACTTGTACTTCCTGACGTGAAAATAAAATTGAAAACCTCGTAGACGAAATGCTATTCACGTCACATAAAAATTGACCCACACTGTTGTGTCAAGCACGCATCCAGAGGAAGACCTCTTTAATAAATTATAAAGGCTTTTGGTGCATGAAAATTCAGGTTTTTTAGCCTCCAATGGCCCAAATTCCTAAAAGCAAAACAATAAAATAAAAAATAAACTATTTCAATTCAGGAATTTGTTAAAATGATGTTGCTGTTTGAAGATATAAAAGACCATCTCTACGACACATCGCACGTTTAAGTCTTGTGAAAAAATCCAGGGTACCTCTTGACCCCCTTAAGCGCATTGATGAATTTTACAGTTTTTGTTGGTTCCGTGATAACCTTATAGCCATTTGCAAACTTTCACAGAAATTTAATAAATGGAGTGGCATTACTTCTTGCAGAAATAGATGGAAAGTTGGATGTACCTTTTTGAGACACTGTTGTCATGGTTACTGGCTTGCATTCCTACATTAGTTTATTAAATGAAATTAGTTTTCTGGGAATATCTCAGAAACTCTTGGTTTTAGAGCATTAAAATGTAGTTTCCGGGGACCCTTTACGACTGTTTAGGGGCCCCGAGGTTTTTTTTTCTGACACCAAGGGGTTGAAAATGAGCTTTGGCTCGTCGTTGTAGGCCGTAGTATCATCATCATCATCCTCTTGCACAGTTTCCAGCCGTTGGCCGGGTCTGTTTGGAACACAGGCCACTCCAACGTCTTCTGTCTTCCCACCATCTCTCAGCTTCCACCCCTGTCCAGTCTTCTCCTCTCTTCTTCACGCTTTCTTCCATCCCTTTCAGCCACCTGACTCTCGGTCTTCCTCTCGGTCTTCCTCTCGGTCTTCCTCTCGGTCTCTTTCCTTCCCACTTCGTCTCGTGTATCCTCCTGGGTATCCTCTTATCCTCCATTCGTTTTACATGTCCATGCCATCTAAGTCTAGATTTCTCTATACCATCCCGTAATGGTTCCTCCTTTATTAATTCTCTGGTCCTCTCATTTCTTATTCTGTCCATCATTGTAACTCCAATACTGCTTCTCAAGAAGCTCATCTCACTGGCCTGTAATTTGCTCTTCTCCCTTCCTTTCATAGCCCAGGTCTCCGAGGCATACGTCAGGATAGGGGCATAGTACGTCCAATATATGATCTTTTTTCTGTTCTGAGGGACATCCTTGCTCCATAACATGCTTCTCACACTCCTCCGGAATGCTTCTGCCTGTCTCCCCCGCTCATTTTTTCTCTATAGTTTCTTCCATTATCTTGTATCAGGCTTCCCAGATACTTGAAACTCTCCACTTTCTTCAGCTGTTCCCCACCAATATTGTTATTCCCGTTGTGGTTCTTTCCTTCTTCCTTGTTGTGATCACCATCTCACTCTTATTTATGCTAAATTTCATCCCATATCCTTGTCTTATTTCTTCCCACACGTCCAGCTGTTCCTGTACCTCCTCCTCCTTGTTTCCCCAAATCATCAAATCATCCGCTAACACCATTGCTTTCATCTTTCCTTCCCCAATTACTTGTGCCACTCGGGTCATTATGTCATCTATCACCACAATGAAAAGTAACGGTGCCAGTGCACTTCCTTGTTTCAGGCCGTTTCTCTGTTCCATCCCGTTCCGATCTCTATCCTCCCACTTTCACACAGCTCACGCTTCTCTTGTACATCTCCTTTATCCTCCTTATAGTCCATTTTTCTACTCCTCTATCCTCCAGGGACTTCCATACTTTGTTTCTGCATACACTGTCATATGCTTTCTCAATGTCCAGGAAAGCCATTATTAGATTGTTCCATACTCATAGTGCTGTTCTTGTAACTGCCTTACAGCAAAAATCAAATCCACTGTGGACCTTCCTGCTCTGAAGCCATGTTGTTCTTCCCTCATCCCACCTTCTATCCTTTTCCTAATTCTCCTTCCGAAAACTTTCTCAAACATCTTTGCACAATGACTCATCAGTGTTATTCCCCGATAGTTTCTACTACCTTTCTTGAAGATCAGGACAATTATTCCCTTTTTGCTGTCCTCTGGGGTCTTCCTTTCAGTAGTGTAATAATAATTATTATAATAATAATATAACAATATAGGGACCAGATATAATAGACCTTCCGTACCACACCAGCACGTGTAAATCGCGTGAAAAAATTCTAGAGTACCCCTTGACCCCCTTAAGCGCATTATATGTATTGATGAATTTTACAGCTTAATTGGTTCCATTATAACCTTATAGCCGTTTGCAAACTATCTCAGTAATGTAATAAATGGAATTGTATTGCGTCTTATATTACAGCAATAGATGGACCTGTGAATTTCTGTTGCCATGGTTACCGGCTAGCTTCCTTTCATTATTGTATTAAATGAAATTAATTTTCTGGGAATATCTCAAAAACTATTGGTTTTAGGGCCTTAAAATGTGGTTTTCGGGGTCCCTTTAGGGCCCCCGAGTTTCGCTTCTCACATTGAGGGGCTGAAAATGAGCTTTGTCTCGACCTTCTACGCCTATTTCAGCATGTATTTTAAGGGGGAAGGCCCCCTTTTATGAGAGGTACAGAGAAGAGTTACATCAATGATTGGTGTCATGCCTCTGAAGGATATCTGTACCAAATTTTACGTTGATCCACTCAGCCGTTCTCGAGTTATAAGGACACAAAATTGTCCACAGACAAACAAACAGACAGACAGACAGACAGACAAAAATTTCATTTTCGCGCGCATCCGTCATAAAACAGTCTAAAACGCGTAAATAACGCAAATTTCCGTAGAAATTCAGAAAAAACAGACAAACTTTCATTCTTATATATATAGAGATGTACACAGGATGGCAATTAGTGAGAACCGAGCAATGATTACATTATTTACAGTTTACTTCAGTGGGATGGTAAATGAACATTTATATAGGATAAGGGAGGAACAACAAGAGAAGATATCAAATAAATATTGCAAAAGGAGATACACCAATTTAAAAATTGGTCCTATCAGCAGGCTTAGAATCATGTTGGTAGAACTGACGTATATAAGTTACTCCAAATTAATCTAAAATGTCAGGTACTATAGGTATGCATAGTTTAATGCTGTCGGCTTGCATACTTTCTTATATATTGGTATTTGGATATAAAAAAGAGAGAGAGAGGGCAATTATCAACAGTTGGCAGCCCTGATGGGTCGTAAGAATACGCTCAGTCATATATGTTTATGTACTCATATTACATACAAAATTTGGTTGAAATCCAATTGTTAGTGTCGAAGTTATATGTATTTAAAATTGGACCTATCAGAAGTCTTTAAATTATTTTGGCAATACTGTCATGTATATCCTCCTAGAAATTAAACTGAAACAGTATTATCTACATGTGTGCCAATTTTGGAATAGCTCCCATGCATACCTTCCAAGATATCCAACATGGAGCTCAAATTTCTAGTGCATTTTTTCAGCAGTTGGTAGCACTGACATCATTTTCAAAGGGCTTGAGATATTCCGGTATACATCTTTACTCATACTAAATTTGGTTTCAATTGCTGCAGTCGTTTAGGAGTTGATATGGGGGGACACACACACAGCCAGACAGACAGACAGAAGGACCGACAGACAGAAGGACAGACTGACACACATTTTCCCGGATCGATCTCATAAGTCTACTTTTTCCTCATTTTTGCAAAATGTGAAAGTAGGCTAAAAATAAATTACGTAATGTTGTCTGTTAATGTGGGATGCGATAAATCATTTAAAACTGCCCTCCAACTTCCCTTGGTCATGCAAGCCAGCCTAGCGCCGGTGAACACGGGCAGGCAGATTGTATCTACAGCAAGTGTTCACGCTCGGATTGGAACAACGATGGTGTAAGTTGATATTCACGTAACATTTCCGGTCACAGCTGCTTGGTTTATTGCTCTTGTGAAGTATGGTGACATGGCCTGTTAATGTAAGATGGATATCACTCTCTGCCAGTGGTATAAGCCAGAACTGCGCTGGTACAGGCCGGGCGTTTGTTTTAGATGAGTGAAAAATCTTAATGGAAGCCTGGAGGCGAGTTACTACAGTACCTGTGTTGTTGTGAGCTGCCCCATGCGGTCAGATGATTGACAAAGCTAACTCACGATACTGCTGAAGTACAGTCATTGGCAAATACAATGGCGTTCTGTTCATAACTATGTAATGTGTACTTCCGCGTCACACAATACTTCGACGTGGACTGTACTGTTCTGAACGGCGGTGTCGTCACGTGCTCAAGTCAGGAATTGCACTATATCAGACCAGTGGTGACATATGTAAAGCGAGAGGGCGAGAGAGTGACTGTGTATACGCTCACCCGCAAGCTTCAAGGTCAAGGGCAATCGTCTAAATCAAATGTCTGGCTTTGTAACCCTATTGACAACTCTAGCAATGTAAATGGTGTATAGCAGCAAGCCACTAATTCTAGTGGATTTGTGCCGACAAGGATAAAGGAAAAGAGACTGCTGACTATTTAATTAGTTATTGTTCTTTTCAGGGGCGGAACTACGAGGTCATCTTCCCCTGACTATTTTAGATGTCAACTTGTATATGTAAACCACAAATACTTTGTGGGTATTCTTTGTGAACAAAAAAAAGGACAGTAAGCGAAAAAGGAAGCTGTGATAAGAACTTAGCTGTTACTGGCATGGTGCTTATTTACCGATTAGAGTGCACATTATTGGTCCACATGGATGGAATGACAGATTAGTTGGTGTTCTTTCATTTGAGGGGCTTAGACATCGTAGTCATCGTTTCAATACCACAGTTTCGCTTCGTATCGATAATTTATAGATAATTCTCCATAACTACTCGTACCACTTAGTTGGATTTGCATATCTCTTTGTTTGAAATAATCGATGGTTGATTCAGCATTTGTTTCTAGACGTTTTCATAACACCCTGAGGGCGAGAGGTAGTTGTAGGTTGCGGAATATTGTCTATGATTAACACGAAAAATTATGTGTGTACAACTTAGATGTTGGTATTAATAGACTATGGCCGGTATGCTATTGTGATTTTTTGATCTGACTGATTTTGTCAGTTCCTCGGTAATAGACTGCGAAGAAATATAATTTGACATCGATCGTCTTCAAAATTTCCCGATTTTTCAGTTTGTAAGGTTGGCAAGCATGCGGATCTTCTTCCGGGTAAAATTCTGGCATCTCTAAAAGCCTCAGTAGTTATAAGGGACGTACAACCAATAACAATATTATTTATGATTATCACTACAGAAACACAGGTTATCAAAAACAGATCGAATACACACACCCAACTATACGAAGCTGATGACCAAGTATGTCGCAAGCCCCTAGTACGAACTAACACCAACCTCATATTCACTAAATTTAGTGACATGTCTGTAAAGTTGGCTGACAGGGACATAACCCGTCACTAATAGGCTGGTATTTATTTGATTAGTTTTGTGGTGTATTAATTACTGGGGCATGTCACGTGCCCCGTGGTATTGACAGGTGCATATCCCGTGAATTATAGAGAATTAAGTCCACATGGACAATTGCTGTCTGTCCCATAACTCAAGTCGCATAATGGGCGCCAGCGGCTCAATACATCTACACTTTCCCTTCCCCACGGTTCTCAGTTCCACTCCAAACCACGTTCAATTCATTTTTCATTCAATTTCCTTACTTGTTTCTGTTTGTTCTATTTGTTTCCAGTATTTGGTTTATTTGTACATAATAATACACATATTGTATTGCCTCGGGTACCGGGTGCAAGCTTTGTTAATTGACGCCCAGAGGGTAGCTTGCATGGCGAATTTTATCACTCCTTGGAGCGCTATGAAAGTCAAGCAGGTTAGATAGCGCCTTGACACTATAGCACTTTCTAACAGAGAAAGAAGGAACTTTTTGTGTTGGCGGAAAATCCCGAGATTAATTTTGCCATTATGAACATGGCCGTTGCCTACTGAATTCAAATGAGTTCTTTAACATGCCAACATCGTATGATATGCGTACCGTGATTTTTGTTGCCATTCAAAAATCACCTGTAAGCTTGGGGTTGGTAGTCCGACACGACAACCACTCACCCACCGTGGCAAGCTCTTTTGTAGATGAAGATGTCACAAACACCAGTCCCCGAGCTAGAGGAATTAACCACAGGAGATTTAATTCTCTGTGGCCCGACCGGGAATCCAACCAGGGACCCTTCAGGTCAAAGCCTAGCACGCTAACTTATTTACCACGGACATTGATCCTTTCTTTTTTGTCCGTCCCATAGCGCAGTGACTAGCATTCTTCGCTGCCACCCCTGAGGTATGGGTTCGATTCCCGGTTCTGACAAGAAATCTATATTTGGTCTGAGATGTTAATTTATTTTAAGGCTTTGCGACATCGTGGTCATGTAGCCCCCTGTACTTGGGTGTGTGTGTATTTTGTCTGATGACCTGTCTTTTGCGGCTAGGTATCGCTGACGGTAGCATTTGGTAGCAAAAGTAGGAACTACTTGAAATTGATCGTCTGCAGTCCTTACCTGAATCACAGATAACACACACTAATACAGTCATCACAATTAATACTGGTTATCCGACAGATTCTACACACACCCAAAGTACACGGGGCTACATGACCACGTTGTCGCAGACCCTAAACTGAGGAACCAACCAACCTCACTTGCTTCGTGATATTCATTATTTGGCTGCTCTGAAACCGTTTGGTACATTATCTTTATGGCATGAATTGGAGGAATAGTTATTTCTAGTTCTGTAATCTTTCAATTCTTGCCACAAGATGGCTTCACCCAGAGAAGCAATTTGTAACTTCGAAGTTACAAAAATTAAATAAAAATGAATATTCTGCCTCATAAATGGCCTTTTTTTACAATATAAGCAAATGACATAATTAGTACTGTAATTGAACAAATCCACCTTTTTGAAACTCTTCTTATCTCCGGGCGTGTGCAGATATTCGGAAAGGACTGGCTCGTACATAGGCCTCACCAAAACCTCCTATAAATTAATAAAGACGAATGAAGGTTTACATGCATCTAACTAAAAAGAAACTATCCAATTTAAATTTACTTTATATTCTGAAGCTGCATGCAAGAATTGGATAAATATAATAAAGAGTGACACACAAGAAATGCAATTAAAATATATAATATAATAATAATAATATTTAGGCCTTTAAAGATTTCTTAGTTTGTTTTCACATTACCGGTAATGCCGTCGTCTGCCGTATATTCTAGTTTCGTCACCACTTTGAAGCTGGTCAGCCATGCCATTATGGTTTACCGCCATGAAGGTCTTCTTCAACTTAGCACAGTTATTAGGCCTACTGTGATTGTGGCATAACAGCCAGAACCCAATCACCCTCCGTCGAAACACGTAGCACTCCTCAAGAGAGACGGCACACTACACACCCTGTCATCTCAAAGTCTAGCGAGACAATCTCCCACTAGTCCTCTCAGGTAGCTTGCTACCGCACCTCTATGCCACAGCTCCTAGCAGGAAGTCTTTTCCCAGAAGCGCTTTTGTCATACGCCTGTTTGTCCAGACCACTCATAGCAAGCCCCCTTGCTCGGCTGTCGACACACCCTGTTCCACGCCTAAGGGCTTCTTCCCGTCTCGTCTACATCCAGTAGTTCATACAAGGCCATATTCTTTACAGCACAAGTGAGCTCGTTTGTCATAGTTCTAGCCCTTTGGATAGGTAGCACCACTTGCAAGAGCACCTACTCTATCTCGTGACCAGCGACAGAATATATCTCACCAACAAGTGACAGGCAATTACGTCCCCCACCATTCTCCGTACTTAAATATACCAAAAGTGTACAAATGAAATATACTATATTCTTTACAACAGAATCAAAGCAAGCTCCAGAATCTCGTCAAAAGTGACCTAAAATACATTGAATAATTAATAATAAAAAGTATTCGTATATGATAATAGTAATAATAATAATAATAATGACACTGCGTCTACTGCAGACGTGTCCAATGCAATTGAACACGTTGCCAACACGATAACATGATATAAAGAAATAATAAACCCACTAGCCTACATTAAAACTGTCATGGGGGACTCATAAAATATAGGTTACAGAACGCCCCCTTGCTTTTCATTCATTTGGTCCTATACCATAGAATAAAAAGCAATCCTTTTAGGCATGACTTCCCTTCCAAAATCCTAACTCCTTCCTTCCTCAAATATATACAGAACCAACAGGGCTACTAGGATAAGTACATCCTCAGATTGGAAATATTGTAAATCCCTAGCACCCTTCCGACCTTTGTAAGAAGCTCGTATGCACAGGCCCCTAATTTCCGTGCAATTTCATACGGTCCTTCATACAAATGAAAACATTTACTTACCAAGTCATCGATGTAACTGGCTGTGAAATCCCCTGTGCCGTGTCCCAGAACGATGTTAAGTGCGCGAATGAGCCCAGCTGACGATGTTTTCATACCAAAAGGAATCCGTGTAAATTGTAACAGCTGTTTTTTGTAACAAAAAGCCGTGAATTGCCTATCCTCCTTCCGTAGGGGTACCTGCCAAAAACTAGCACTCAAATCTAATGTGGACAGCCATTCTTTACCCCCAAATCTCTGAACTAAATCCTCAGTAGTTTCCGGTCGCTGATGATCCGGCGCAATGCGTTTATTAGCTTGTCTTGCATCCAAACATAGCCTAACTGACCCATCCTTCTTAATCACTACTACCAACGGATTGACATACTGGCTCCTACTGAATTCGATCACCTCATCGTCTAGCATCTGCGAAATGACATCATCCACTGCTTTGACATGGGCGTGTGGTATCGGGTATCTAACACCATTAAAACTAGACCTATCGGTGATCTCGAAACTATGCTCGTACACATGTGTCCTACCAGGTTTGTCAGAGAACACCTCACTGTGGTCTCTCAAGACCTCTAACAACTGAGCCTTCTGCTCTACCTCCAACATGGTATCTTCCACAACACTTGAAAATTCACCTTCACGCTCCTCTTCCACTACCATACTACAACTTTGAATATCCTCTGATACCATGTCGCTACTAACCTCACTGACTTCTTCCTCTTCGTTTAAAACCTGGACACACACTGATATACTCACAAAGGTTCCCGAGTCCACCTGATAACTCAGACTAATCGTATCAAAATTCTCACCCCACTTGAATCTCACCTTAGATTCGCCGTAATCAAGCTTACACATCTGACTGCTTAGCCAATCCGCACCCAATATGACAGGATACACTAAATTCGCGACCACTAGAAAACTCTGACGACCACATTTCTCATCAATGTACATAGGTGCGACAACCTGTTTACGCACTCTCTGTGACTTAGTCCCAACAGCAGACAATATAAATATATTGGACACAGGAATCTCCTCTATGGCTTCTCCTTTACTCTTAACCTCATCATAAAAGCCTGCCTTAATGCAAGAACACATGCTCCCTGAGTCCAATAAGGCATCGACGACTTGACCCCATATCTTCACCTTAATCACAGGACTGATCAACGTAGGCTCACATCTCTCCTGCATAACCTCAACCTTGTCATCTAACAATTCATTTCTGACATCAAGGTCGTATTCTATCTTCTTCAACACATGAACTGGAATACTGGGATGGGACCCTCTATCTGACCGTCTTAAAGGGCCCTGTTCCCGTTTAAATTACTCGGCTGAGCTGGCTGTCTCTCTTCTTCACGCCCCCTATTCTCTAACTGCCTTTGTTCCCCAGGTCCCCGATTTTCTGCCTGCCTCTGTTCTCCGCGCCCCCTATTCCGAAAATTCCCTTGGTCACCCCTATCCCTATTTACAAAATTTCCTCTATCATTCCTCACAAAGTTACCTGGCCTATCAATATTCCTACGCTCATAATGCCTATTCCCTTCCTCCTGATACCCTTGATCGTAATTTCCTGCCCTTCCCTGTTCTTGCCTTTTGCCTCCCATTCTACCCAAAGTATCAAACCTTTCTAACACACGTTCCATGTCCTTAATCGTATTTACATCCTGCATGACTACGGCCATCTTCACCTCATCAGAAAAATGACGGGCCATACGCCTAACAATATCACCTTCAGAAGAACTAGTGTCTAAATTCTGACTGATAAGGACATGTGTGAGGAAATACTCCGTCATGCTCACCCCCTGATTCGACTGATACCTCCCAAAAGAAATCTTGTCTCTTTCTCTTCCTTTAGTCTGTTCGTTCCAGAACTTTCCCTCAAACTTCTGCCTAAAATCTTCTAACCCCTGAAAACCTCCCCTAAAAACTTGATACCAAGATTTAGCCTCCCCCACAAAAGCTAATGATATGATTTCCTCAACAATATCCCAGTCTAAAGTCCCATCTTCTAACCCTTTCGAAAACCTCTTCTGAACAACTTTAACAAACTCCATAGGGTTAAACTGCCTTCCACTAAATTTAGGTAAGTCAGATTCCCTATAGAAGTTACTATGTCCTACAGAGTGATTACAATTTTCCTTATTTGACTTGGCCTGATTCAGCTCTCTTCTTAATTTCAAATTTTCGCTCTCATTAAAGGATTTCAGTTCACTGATCTCTTTTTTTACGCTCTTATCTACCATCGTTACTCTGGCTGAAGACACCGCTAGCTCCTGTTCGAAAAACACCTGCTTATTTCTAATCTCAGTTATATCCTTCATTTCTTCCTCTACAACTATCAACCTCTCACTAACTTCTTTCTTGACAATGGCTACCTCATTACTCACATCGCCTATCTGCTTATCAACAGTATCCATAATGCCCTGCCTCTGTAAGCTCATCTTCTCCTCAACTTGCTCGAATCTTTTATCTACCATCTCAATTCTACTGGCAATTTCCTGACGAATTTCCTTATAGCCTTTACTCATACATTCTACAATCTTATTAATTTTGCTCTCTAAATCCGTACTTTGAATGTCTATCTTAGTACTAAATTCACTACTTTGATTATTAATTTGAGTACTTAAATCACTACTCTGAGTATCCATTTTATTACTTAAATCACTTAGTTTACTACTGAATTTAGACATCATCTGCTCCATTAACTTGATCATCTGTGAGTTTTCCCCCAGCCCTACATTTTCCTCGTCACTATTCACTCCCATTCCTAACTCCTTGCTAGTTGCAACATCATCTTTCTCGGCCCCCTCACGTCCCTCCAACGTACCAGAAATCACATCCTTATCTGCCATTTTACTAAGAACTACTCTCGAATTTGTGGAATCTGACCGCTTATTGGTCTGCCTGTTTGACTGACTCCTGCCTCTTCTAGAATGACCAAGAGTGCTTCGATCAACACTTCTAGATCTCAACTTTAATAAATCAGGCTCACTCTTATTACTTAGCATACCCTCCAAAATCACTGAACATATATACCCTTCCTAAAATGCCCGATCAGATTTCACAAATTACCTGTGCGTACTGCCATACTATGCACCAGCCAGCTTTATTCGCGTCCCACGTTGGGCGCCATTTGTAATCTTTCAATTCTTGCCACAAGATGGCTTCACCCAGAGAAGCCATTTGTAACTTTGAAGTTACAAAAATTAAATAAAAATGAATATTCTGCCTCATAAATGGCCTTTTTTTTACAATATAAGCAAATGACATAATTAGTACTGTAATTGAACGAATCCACCTTTCTGAAACTCTTCTTATCTCCGGGCGTGTGCAGATATTCGGAAAGGACTGGCTCGTACATAGGCCTTACCAAAACCTCCTATAAATTAATAAAGACGAATGAAGGTTTACATGCATCTAACTAAAAAGAAACTATCCAATTTAAATTTACTTTATATTCTGAAGCTGCATGCAAGAATTGGATAAATATAATAAAGAGTGACACACAAGAAATGCAATTAAAATATATAATATAATAATAATAATATTTAGGCCTTTAAAGATTTCTTAGTTTGTTTTCCCATTACCGGTAATGCCGTCGTCTGCCGTATATTTCTAGTTTCGTCACCACTTTGAAGCTGGTCAGCCATGCCATTATGGTTTACCGCCATGAAGGTCTTCTTCAACTTAGCACAGTTATTAGGCCTACTGTGATTGTGGCATAACAGCCAGAACCCAATCACCCTCCGTCGAAACACGTAGCACTCCTCAAGAGAGACGGCACACTACACACCCTGTCATCTCAAAGTCTAGCGAGACAATCTCCCACTAGTCCTCTCAGGTAGCTTGCTACCGCACCTCTATGCCACAGCTTCTAGCAGGAAGTCTTTTCCCAGAAGCGCTATTGTCATACGCCTGTTTGTCCAGACCACTCATAGCAAGCCCCCTTGCTCGGCTGTCGACACACCCTGTTCCACGCCTAAGGGCTTCTTCCCGTCTCGTCTACATCCAGTAGTTCATACAAGGCCATATTCTTTACAGCACAAGTGAGCTCGTTTGTCATAGTTCTAGCCCTTTGGATAGGTAGCACCACTTGCAAGAGCACCTACTCTATCTCGTGACCAGCGACAGAATATATCTCACCAACAAGTGACAGGCAATTACGTCCCCCACCATTCTCCGTACTTAAATATACCAAAAGTGTACAAATGAAATATACTATATTCTTTACAACAGAATCAAAGCAAGCTCCAGAATCTCGTCAAAAGTGACCTAAAATACATTGAATAATTAATAATAAAAAGTATTCGTATATGATAATAGTAATAATAATAATAATGACACTGCGTCTACTGCAGACGTGTCCAATGCAATTGAACACGTTGCCAACACGATAACATGATATAAAGAAATAATAAACCCACTAGCCTACATTAAAACTGTCATGGGGGACTCATAAAATATAGGTTACAACACACCCAAAGTACACGGGGCTACATGACCACGTTGTCGCAGACCCTAAACTGAGGAACCAACCAACCTCACTTGCTTCGTGATATTCATTATTTGGCTGCTCTGAAACCGTTTGGTACATTATCTTTATGGCATGAATTGGAGGAATAGTTATTTCTAGTTCTGAGTTTTTGTCCATAGAAGTTCGCTTTTCTTTGTAAATCATCGCCATAATGTTCGTTTCTTAAAAACAGGTAATAACTACTGTAGTTGTGTCTTCGTGTATCGACAAAAATAAGCATCAAGCAGTCCATTAAAAATGGCAGTGTTAATTCAGTTCGCCGATTTTCTAAATAACTGGAGATATTTTCATATAATCCCAAATTACTAAGTTAAATAAAACTGTGGAATTATCCCTACATTTGCTCGGGCCCAAGCTCTGTGAACTTGCGGGGTGAGGGGAAATAGCAGAGAAGAGTCAGGCGAGAAGAGAAGGGTCTGTCAACAGCCTGCCGTGATATCTGGTATTACTTTCTATTCCAATACTGCTAACATAGGGCCGTTGCTCAAACCACTGTGGTGTTACGAATGAGTGAGTTAGTGAGTCACCGACCAATGTATGTGGTTCTGTTACTATACACGGAACGAGAAACCTCATCACTCGTCAACACCACTTCTCATAGTCCGCTATACACATTCCTCTCAGGTTCACACAGCTTAAACCCGAGCAGTAAATCAGGTAACGATCAGTACTTCAATTTTTGAAATAAAATGGTGTGACAATGAACAATCGAAATATTAACGGGATTCCAGGGGGCCATGGCCACTTCTTGCACCACCACCCCACCCCCCTCTCCTCTCCATGCGGGCGTCCATGGTCAACATTATAAAGAAACTCTTAAAGTTTAAGTGCACGTTTATTTACAAAGCGTTTAATTTTCTATCAGACGGTTTTAACCCGCGAGGATAGGCGCATGGCTATTTTGACCAGAGGCTTATATAATACTCTATATTTTCGTTTTGTTCAGCCCTGGCGAAATGTAATTATAAGGTGCGTTCTAAAAGTAACGAGCCGGAGGCTGGAATGCGCAAACCGGTGACTACATCTGCTAATTTTGGCGTGTGTAACGAGGTGTGGTTCCGACCAGAGCGTGGAAGGTCACAGCCCGTCGCTAGAGGGCACGCGTGCACGTCACATGACGATACAAAGCGAGCAGCAGCATGCATCAATCGTCCAACGCTGCCAGTCGCATTGCAAACAGTGACATGGAGGCGTCAACCGAAGAGCAATGAGGTGTTGTTCGGTTTCTGACAGCGGAAGGAGTAGAGGGAACGGACATTCATCGCCGAATGTCACAAGTGTACGGCGAACACTGCATGTCCCTTGCAAGGGTCAAGGCGTGGCACAAGTGCTTCAGGGAAGGACGGGTGTCATTAGCCGATGATGCATGGTCTGGGGCACTCCCCTGCATTGCCGATGACAACGTCCAGCTGGTTGATGCACTCATTACCCAGGACCGCCGAGTGACAGTGAACGCCATAGTCGCTCCACGACAATGCACGACCTCATACGGCCAACACAGTCGCGGCACTCCTGCAGAAATTCAAATGGGAGGTTCTCGGCCACCCTCCTTACAGTCCAGACCTCTCTTCCTATGATTACGCCATGTTTGGTCCCCTGAAAAGGGCTCTGCGGGGCCAACGATTCACCTCGGACGCCGACGTCCAGCTGTACGTGCGGAACTGGTTCACATCGCAGCCCAGGGAATTTTATGAGTCAGCCATTCACCGCCTCGTGTCACAGTGGGACAAGTGCCTCAACAGCCAGGGCCAATACTTTTAACATACAGGTACTGCTTTCTGTAATTATGCCTCGGGCTCGTTACTTTTTGAACGCACCTTATATTATATGTCAGAAAATTGTGCTATAATGAGGCTCATTATAGTACAAGTTTTCATTATGATACATTTTCTCCCGCCAATCAGAGCTCAAGAAACAGTTGTGTGACCAATTAGGTGAGGATAGCATCACATCTGCGCTCACTTCCATGGCCCCCTATTTTAAATCTCACTGCGTGGCGAGTGTCATAGTGAGGTATTCCAGGAGGCCATGGTCAAATACAAGGTATTCTCTGCGTCCCATGCGCTCTGTTCAGTACATAAAACTGGTGAAATCTCGACAGATATTTATGAATATTTATGTTCGAACATAAAATTGTTATGATTATCGTCGAACATAAACAGTCGTATGCAGCCCGCCTATAATGGTAATTAAGACACTCTTGTCTTAATTATTGCCATTAAATGCTCGTTGCATAATATACTATTTTGTCAGCCCTCATTCCCTGTCGCTTCCAATACCTTCCTAGCCCTGAACTTCACCCTGCAAAAGTAACATATCCATTACAGTATGAACACCCAAGTTATTTCTATATTATTTACGGTCGGGTCAGATTTACCCAAGGCGCCAGTCCTCGCGTGACAATTTTCGGCTTACGTTAGTCTGAACAATCTGTGAAAAATAAGGGAAGAAATCCGCCCATTTTTGTGGAGCACAATCACATAGCTCACGTTCTTGTTCATCCTTGGTCATTACCTCCTTTGATCAAAAGAAATAAGATGAGTAATAATAATATCGTATTGCCTCGGGTGCCGGGTGCAAGATTTGTTAATTGACACCCAGAGGGCAGTTTGCATGTCAAATTTCGTCGTTCCTTTGAACGCTATGAAATTCAAGGAGGTTAGATATCTAAGCGCCTTAACACTACAGCGCTTTCTAGTGGAGAGTGGAGGAACTTTGTGTTGGCGGAAAATCCCAAGATTAATTTTGCCAACAAAAGTTTGGTGCTTTTCAGTCGGTCAACAGGAATGTACCCAAATAGAGCTGGGTTATGCCCTGATCCGGAAATAAATTATATAAGATTAATAAATACACTACACCTCACAATTAATTTTGCCATTGAACTCGGCCTCATTGAACTCGGCCTACTGAATTCAAATGGGTTCTTTTACATGCCAACATCGTATGACATCCATGTCGTGATTTTTGTCGCCTTTCAAAAATCACTTACCACGGCCAGGGACGAACCTCCAAGCTTGGGGTTGGTAGTCCGATACGTTAACCACTCACCCACCGTGGCAAACGTTAGATGAGTGCTTGGCCGCGATTATCGAGGCCAATTGTACTGTTACGAAATTTATTGTCATTTTTCTGCATGTTAAATCTGAAAAATATAAATAAACCTCATTTGATATTGGGAATAGTTCATAGAAAGACTCCAGGTGTAACATTACTTCATTAAAATACGTACGACAAAAAGGGAGTGACACACTATGGGTCAACATGACTCAGTGCCAGTCCTCGTGTTATATATTTCAAGTCAGTTCTCAATGGTTAAACGTTAAATCCGGACATACAAAAAACGATTGTCATCGCGAGCCCTCGTGTCACATGCTGGTGGAGTTTCCCAGTGAGTAGGCAGTGACGCGACGCGCCTCAAGGCGTCTCGTCCCGTCTCGTCTCGCCGGGGCCACTGTGATTGGGGAGCGCACCCTCCTAGGGGGTTATCTCACACCAATAGCCCACTTACACGCGAGCCTTACATCACCGAGTTCCCTTGTGTCTAATACAGGACAACACATGATTTACAAGTTGTTGTTCCTACTTTCGTAAAATAATTTTCATGATTTCGATTTACTCAAGGGTACTCTGTGTATAAGTACAGGGGCACTACAGTCATCACCCCCCGGGGATCACATCTAGTGGAACGTGGGTTGGCGACCATGGGACCCCAGCTGAGTCCGGCATAGCTCCCACTTGCTTGTGCCGGGCTCCTCCCCGTCTTCTTTCCTGTCGACAACTCTTGGTCAACTCTTGTTCTCTTCCGATCCCGACGGTATTAGGGTATCCGAGGCCTAGGGAGTATTTTCCTTTCCCGCGTTAATTGGCCCTTGTCTCATCTTTCCTGACCCCTCGTTGTTCGAGGGGTCAGACCTCTTGATATATTTTCCTGATATCTCCTCCCTTCTGCACAAGGCCCTCAAGGAGGCAGGGTGTATGTAGCCCCACTACTTCTGGATAGTGCTACACCCTCAAGGGCTCACGGCTGGTGAGTTCGGGATTTGGCAACCCCGAGGGATTCCTGAGCTGGGTCCAGCCCCCCCCCCCGTCCTTTCCATTGCCTTTGGGGTGGTCCCTCTCCTCTTTACCTTTCCTCTCTGTCGTTCTTGGCTCTCCTTCCTTCCAAGTCTCTCAATTCTCATTCTTCGAGGGTTGAAGGCATTTCCTTTCCTCCTGTCCTTTATTTACATTCTCCTTTTTGTTTCCAGCTTCCTCTTCTAGTTTGTAAGTTAGTTTTAGTTGTATGTTACATTTGATCATCTTTCATTTTCACGATTACCCAATCCATTGGGGGCCGATAACCTAGAGGTTGGGCCCCTTAAAACAGCAATTATCATAATCATTTCATTACCAGCATTTAAAAAACGAAATTGATGCCCGTACGGAAGAATCACAAGACAAAAGAATACCAGATTTTTTAAAACATAGAGTGTCATATCCCCTCCAGGGACGTAGGCGACCTGACTTGGTCAAGGGATCACTAACCAGGCATCCCAAGCCGGAGTTAACGTGTGGTAGGGTGGTCAGTTCCTTTCCACTCCTCCTGCCATAGCTTCCGGCAGGTTTCCATTTTGCATCACGAGGCTGGGAGACCCCGTACCAGACCATACCAAGACTCTTAAATTCTTGGCAGACTGGGGATCGAACCCGGTACCTCGGGGGTGACAGCCAACAATGCTAGCCACTGAGCCACGAGGTGGTCGAACACCAGATAGGAGGTACTAAATTGAGACAGCTGGACCATTCTAAGTAGCCTTACGTAAGCTGTGTATTGTCTCAGAAAAATAGTATGACGAAAGTGATTGAGTCGAATTGCAGAAAAGCCAATGCAATGAGTTCTGAGTTTCGATCTACAGTATTTTTCTAGAAAGAAGTTAGTGTAGCGACGAAACTCTCGCTCAGTATTTAGACCGACCTTGCTGTATGGAAGTGAGAGCTGGGTAGATACAGGATAGTGAAACGGTCTCGCCTTGCTCGATGTTGTAGCAGCAGTGGAAACGAGTACCTTAGTCCTGAGCTGGGACCAGGTAACAGGACTAGGGGCAGGTGAATAAATAAGACCAGAATAGCGAGAGATCGAAAGGGAGAGAAATCTATCAGAGGCGTGGAATGAACGTACATCAGCTATCAATCAACACTGCAATGGCCCTTTTCAAATTGAAAGTTGTCCCAGTGGCAACATACGGCATCCAACTAATGTATAGAAAAAGCTTAACATATTCACCATGAGGAAACTTGAAAGTCTAAAAGCATCCTCCAGATCTCCAAATTCACCGAAAACAGACCAGCATATGTAATAGCCAATGAATCATTCTTCCTGGATGATATCAAATCCACCATCAACCTACAGGACACGCCTGCCTCCATCTTCGTCCTCGAAGAGAGAGGAGAAAGGCACGGCAGATTCCTGTGGATATCCACTCCACAGAAGCACTACAGACAGACACTTCGAAAGGTCCAAATTTCGAGCTCAGACAAGTATACACGAGATTCGCCGCCCACGGCTTTCACTGGAAGATCTGCACGACTGATGGCCACCACACACACCAGATGACAACTGCAAATGCCAACTTTGTGGGTTGAAATGTACGCAGTACCACCTGAAGAACTGCTCTAAAAGGACAATTACACTCGCCAAATACGCCAAAGTCCTATAAATTATTAAGTGCACATTGTGCTTTGTAAATAATAAATAATATGGGAGTGAAAGCAAGTTCAAAATGATACCACACATAAAATGGATCATGGGTCTAGCCTAGAACCAATGTAGTAGAAGTAAATAAAGACCCAGAAGTCCTAACGTAGATGTAATAGGGATCACAGTTGTCTATTCATCAAAGAATGATAATAAAATAGGATGCGATACATTCTAACGTGTTAGGTTATGTAAAAAGAAATAAAACATGTAGCTACTGTAGTTAAGTTAAATGCATGAATGTGCGTGAAGTTTAAGTCATAGACATAAAAGAGAGAGGTAGGTTAGTGAATTAGCATGCTCACACAGTGCAAAATTAAGTTCAGAAATAAAAGAATAAGAGGCTAGACAAGGGAGTCAGGAAAAAAGAATATACCGACAAAGAAGTGTACGATATTCCGAATAGCCTAGCGCAGGAGTATACAACCCACGGCCCGCGGGCCGCTTGTGGCTCTCAAAGTCAGTTTATGCGGCGCGAGGATATATATTTTATACTATTGAAAACGTGAATATGTATATTGTGATTTTTTTTTAATTTTTTTTTTATTTAGTCAATTTACCCTCTAGGTTGGTGGTTCCCACGGACTCAGCGAGGGGAACTCACCACTACCGCCACTATGGGCAGTGTCCTGGAGCTTGGAACATCTGGTCGGGTTGGATACAACTGGGAAGGTGTGATCAGCACTTCGCCCAGGCGGCCTCACCTGCAAAGCGAACAGGGGCCTCGGGAGGGATGGGAAGGGGTGGAAGATTGGGATGGATAGGCTAGGAAGAGGGAAGGAGGCGGCCGTGGCCTTACAGTAGGTACTGTCCCCGTTTACCTGGATAGTAGGCTGTCAGATATCCGCCCCCTCAATCGGATTGCCAATTATCAATCGCACCGGCACAGTTACATCAATGAAAATGGCACTGACAGATACTATCGAGATAAGAGCACAGAAATTCACAGGAAATCATTGTGGAACACACCAAAATAGACGGGGGTTCATACTTACCGTTACTTACCTCTTAATTATCTCGGGGTTTGAGTTGACAACAGGATCACTAAAAGTCTGTTCACACAATAACCTCCACCATGACATTTAAAAATGAACCAGAAACGAAGACGAGAACTTTGAACTGTACAAAAGCTTTATTTCTAATAAAGGGTATGATTTTACTAACACAACAAAAACAACGTGGCTATCAGTAGCCCAAGTCAATCTGACTACGTCCTCCAGTAGGACTTGCAAAAATTATCATACAACATGATGTAAAACATTTTAGCTCCCAAGAGCTCCAAATAACGTAATATTCATAACACTATTGGATTGGAAAAGGACGTCAGGGTGTGACATATATAGAGCATTTGGTTTCCTTTTAATAAACATTAGAATGGTATTTATAGTCGCAAGGCCAGAGTGTGTACGACCTCACTCTCTGAGAACCATATGTTGACACAGCTGCGGGCTACCTTCAGCCTGTTGCATACTGGTCAAATGCACTCCCTTCTCACATGCTATGTTACGTAAGAATACAGCCTGCACTCTCAAGCTTTTAAATGTCTAACAAGACAACTCACATTATATTTACGCAAATCTTTCAAGTACTTTGCTAACATCCTATTGGATCATTACATTAATTTCTTAAACTTGTTAACTTCAATCCAAATGTTTAATTAGCTCTTAAATGTTTATAACAAAATCACATAAATTATTTATAACAATTAGAAATTGTTTATAATATTTGTCAAAGACAATAAAAATATTATAAGCACGCCTTTAACATCACTCTCGTTCCACATTATTTTCAAAAATATTTACAGCAATTATTTACAATATTAACATTTAAATTGTTTAAATTATTAATTTAATAAATACATTAGCCACATGTTCATTCGGTTGATAATTTTATAATCCTGTTTAATATAATCGACCAATGAAGGTTAGTTATACATGTTAATGTCACAATCTGGTTTAATAAAGGTCTTAATAATGATTTGTGACGGCAACCTTCATTCAAAATCTTATCTCAAATTCTTTCAAAACTCGTGTTAATTATAACAGTAACTCACTTGATTAATTTTCAACGAACTATGACAATCTTACTCCAGCGGAAAATCCTTCGCTAACAAGTTAATGCACAATCTGCATTAAAAAATATGCCCAAAATCATCATATATTAATCTATATGGCATTTAAAACTTCCCCATAACTTACAAAACTTCCACAAATAATTCTTTAACATTAATTCCTGTGGGAACTTCCTTCATATTCAAGGGCATTATACCTCAGCGACTTTCAACACGCGCTGCACTAGCGATTATACATTCATAGTTCCACTTAAAAATTTTTATAATCATTAATTGTTTCAAAACTGTTTTTCTATTTAACCTTCGTGGATTTCATTCATGAACCGAAATGAAGTCAAAACTTGCCAATCACAAACAAATTTAATAGTGAATACGCTTATATACGCCTGTCTGGTCTATCAAAAATTTAAGATTAACATCTTAAAAGAAAATTGCAGTATAAAAATACTATCTTCAAATAAAGTGCGACTAAAATGCAAAGTAGTCGAATAGAATCCAATTAGATTGGGGAATGCAAACATCGTTATATAATTCTCTAATTGAGAAAAACTCCTAACAAAAGTACTTGACTTTAATGCATTCAATAATTCATTATTAACGTTACTCTTTCACAAAAGTGTCTATGATGCAATGTTCATTCATAATTGACGATAAATGTCTGTGTTGCAATCAATTCAAATAACGACTAGTATTTCCAAGATCGTCGACAACGTAAGAGATTTTAACGCTCTAAAATCATTTAAATATTCTTCCTTCTTGATGATGACAGAAAATTGTTCAAAGTAATTAAACTGGGGTAGAATTACTTTAATAAAATGACACGCTGTCTGAATTTAAATCTGCCATAAAAATCATTAACTTACAGTCAAATCGTGACTACAAAAATATTAATTACTGAAAAATCCAAATATCAGTCTCAACTGATTCAAAATCATTAACTATGCCCATGACATAACAATGTCTTAATAAATCGTCGAAAAAGGCATAACTCATCAAGGTGTACTGAGAATAAGAATCTCAACAAGAAAATAGGGCAAAATACATGAGGATAAAAATATGGGAAAAATGGTTGCTCAAACATTATTAGTAAACTCAAATACAATAAACGTTCACGACTACCTTATCTGCCGATTGACGTTCCAGAGGAAAATTCCCCAAAGAAGACTGCTGATGGATCCATTTCACCACGTTAAAGTTGAGCTCCATCCTCGAAATAGGAAATAGCACCCTCGGAGAATCGAACTGCTTCCTTCTCCGTGAATCGCTCTGCTCCTCGAAGACGAATAGACATCCTTCCGGCAATAATCTTCTTTGTGAGTCGGGATATCCCTGACCTCTCTTGAAAAATTCCCTGAAGTTCCAGTAGACAGTCGTCATGAAGTTTTGTAGACATTTCCGAAGAAATTATTCATATTCAGAGTATGAAATTGTTTCTATGGCTGTTCAATGGTATTCAGCCTTTAATTACGAAACATGGGTGTAGATGGTATTCACCGCATGTTCGCTTGTGTGGAATAGCAATTAGCGAAGTTCCATGTCGCTATCTTACTCCGTTGAAGTATGTCCCAATTGCAATAAGCCCTCTTAGCCTTCCATTTGCTCTTCGGTTGTAGTGTCAGAAGAACAAACTGCCGTATTCAATTGCTCCATTATACAGGTATCGTTGTGTAACCAAGCAATCTGAAGTCTTTCTACTCCACTCGCAGCGTCAGCCTTGCGTTGATTCTGGCTATACAAAAAGTGCTTCTCTAGTGGCGAGATAATCACTTTTGTCAGTCGTATAAAACTGCTAATATCTTTTAAACTAATCGGTCGAAATTGTTCAGCTTTTCTCTATAACTGCATGTAGCACTGCACAATACAATTATCTTATCGGAGACCGCTAACTGTTCGAAGCTAAACTTGTAGAAGCTTTCTAAGGTCCGTTTCAACTTCACCTAGTTTGACCTGGATCTCGTTAATATAGTGGCCTCGCCACGCGTTATAAAGACGATTCTTTATACTGCTGTTCACTTCGACGTCTCACTATAATGAATGTATAAGAAAAGAACTTTCACAAATATACTTCGATGATCTGAGAATGAGATCTCAGAATGATCAGAGAACGAAAGAGGCTCCTCTCTTCTGCGCAAGCCCTTTTATTAACTTCTCGAGGGGCGTTTCCATCCCTTCCAAAGCGTGGTACTGCGTCATCGCTAAAACTTCCAACTTCGTTAATACATGACGGATTTTCAAAATTCAAAAACTGAAAATAAATTTCACCAAAATTCCAAATCAATGCTACTACTGCAAATGGATTTCCACAATTCTGCATTCCAAAAGTACTAAAAATACCATAGTTTCAGCAATCTCCGTCTTCCTTTAAACTATCGTTCATTGGTTCATGCCTCTCCTCCAATAGCATAGTTTCTTCCTCAGCAGAATTCCTCGTTTCCTGCGACTGCGTCGTAAATCTTGGAACATTCTGGACTAAATGCTGACGTCACTGAGAATCTCAGCTCAAGTAGCCTGCTGGCATAACATTTACGTCATCCGTGCTTACGTCATGACTACCCACGTCATAACTATGACAACCATAACTCTCCTTATAATTTCAAATATAGCCACCGTGGTCTCTATATAATTCAATTACGGGGGCATTCTCCTCTCACCACGTTTTAAAAACAGTTGCAAATTGTTTTTAAACTCCAATGTTACAAGTCTCTCAACTCTCTTGAACACGAAATTGAATTATTACTGGCTTACTCTAGGATAGTATCTTTTTAAATTTCCAGCATTGAACTTGCCGTAAACGACATTATTCTCATCATCGTAGAGTTCATAACAGTTGTTTCCATAAGCGTTCGTAATCCTAAACGGCCCCAGGAACACTAATCCAAATTTGGGGTAGATTTTCTTGGTCATATCAGCCTTGACAGGTCTGCGTAATAATACTAGATTTCCAACTTGAAAGGGTGTACCAAAACGTTTTCCAGCTACTCTCTTCAATCGTTTCTCTGCTGCTTTCTGGAGTTGTTCCTTTGCCTTGTCAATCCTCTGCTGTCTTCCTATGTCGGGATCTCTCGGTATGTGGTTGAAAAGATTATCCCACGGCCTTTCTGGGTTTCTTCCTATATGAAGTCGCATTGGCACTTCTCCTGTGCTCTCCTGCACTGTAGAGTTCAGACATTCCTCAATAAGGGGTACAAATCTCACCCAACCAGAATGATCATTTGGACAGAAAATTCGACAGAATTTCGAAAATTCAGCCATATATCTTTCTGAGGAATTCGATTCAGGGTAACGCACGCTTGAAAATAAGTGCTTAATGCCAAGCCTTTCCATATCCGCTGCAAATTCCACGGACGTAAACTGCGTTCCATGATCTGACAGTAGATATTCCGGTATACCAGCTTTAGGAAATACAGCATTTTCCAGTCTGCTTACTACGTTCCTCGTGTTAGCTTTCTGCATGGGACTCATTGTAACAAATTTTGAGAAAACATCCACGGTCACCAACAAGTATTGGTTACCCTGGTATCCCTTCGGACAGGGGCCAAATATATCCGTCGCCATAAGTTCGTTTGGCTTAGAAGGAATCATCGCCTTCGGTTTTCCCTTTAATAAAGCAGAAGCATACTTTGCTCTTTGACATTTGTCACAGGATCGAATGACCTTGGCACTGCTGGAACGCATGTTAGTCCAGATAAATCTCTCTTTAAGTGTATTAAGAGTTTTATCTAAACCGGCATGTCCAGTTGCGTGATGAGCTACCCACACTAAATTGACAACAAGTTTAGGTGGCACGACTATTCGAAGTTTTGTATGCGCAGAGTCAGCATACTTGCATACGATGTCTCCACTCAAGACAAAGTGTCGTGAATTTCTCCGTGTAGCTTCATAGTCAACATCCGTATTGTCCATGTAACCCTTGAGGAACCTGTACATTTTCCTTATTGGAGCGTGTCTCTTCTGTGACACACCGATTCGGGCTAACCTCCTAACGGTTTCTTCATCTTCTTGCTCCAATTGTACATGGTGTATCTGCACATTTTTAATAGGGTTACGTGATAGAGCATCAGCCAGTAAGTTATCTTTCCCAGGCTGATGGACGATAGTAGCGTTAAACTGTTGGGTGAACAAAGCCCAACGTGTCAATCTATCACTCGACATGTCAGTTTGCAACATAAACTGTAGTGCTTTATGGTCAGTAATAATAATAATAATAATAATATCGTATGGCCTCGGGTGCCTGGTGCAAGCTTTGTTAATTGACACCCAGAATAATAATGATGACCTTATGTCCCAGCAGGATTTTCTTCCAGGCTTGTAAAGCTGTCACAAAAGCTAACGCTTCAAGCTCTGTCGTGAAGTAGTTTTCCTCGTGCTTTTTCAACTTCCGAC
Source organism: Meconema thalassinum (assembly GCA_946902985.2). NCBI lineage: Eukaryota > Metazoa > Arthropoda > Insecta > Orthoptera > Tettigoniidae > Meconema > Meconema thalassinum. The sequence goes on along the minus strand of OX336390.1, from coordinate 876,510,684 downwards.
TAGTGAACGCAATGTAGTGCTTGTTGCCTGCCTCGTCTTTCTGGTATAAGACTGCACTAATGCCTATTCTTGATGCATCAGACTCAATATAGAACACCTTCTCAAAGTCTGGGTACTCCAGTTTCACATTATTTTTGAGCATCTCTTTTGCTTTCTCAAAAGCCTCGTCTGCAGCGGTACTCCATTTCCATCTGTTGTTCTTCTTGAGTAAGTCATACAGAGGAGCCATAATTTCCGAGTATCTTGGACAGTGGCTGCTAATAAATTGACATGCACCTACAAATTCTCTGACTTGTTTCACCTTAGTTGGCTTTGGAAATCTCGTGATCGCATCTACTTTTTTCATGTTTGGATGATATCCATCTTTATCAATAGTATGCCCCAAGTAATTTATCTCCTTCTTCAAGAATTGACATTTTCCAAAGTTCACCTTGATATTGGCCTCCCTTAAATTCTCGAACAACTTTCTCAAGTGCACTAAATGTTCTGCGGCGCTGGGTGAAGATACGATTAAATCGTCAATGTAGCAGATTACATTTTCTTTCACTTCGTCAGTGAGCTTACTATCAAGTGCTCGAATAAGTGCTGGTCCACTGTTAACCATTCCAAAAGGCATTCTGGCAAAGACCCATGACGTCTGGTCAAATAGGAATCCAGTGTACTGCATACTATCCTCTTCTAATTGAACTTGATAAAATGAAGACGTCAAGTCAAGAACGCTGAAACATGCTCTTCCTTTGAATTTCCGAAGCAGATCTCTAATCTTGGGTGGTCTGTCATTTTCTGGAAGAATCTTCAAGTTGATGGTCCTGGCATCGAGACAAAGACGTATCTGACCATTACTTTTCTTTACTACTGTGATGGGGTTTATATAAGACGACGCCTGTTTTCTAATAATCCCGTCTACCTCCATTTTTCTGATTAACCCTCGTACTTCTTGATAGTATTTCTCAGGAATGGGGTATATTCTCTTCTGGTAAGGGGTTTCATCTGTCAGCCTTATCTTGTACTTATAATCCTTAATCAATCCAGGCTTTTCATCGAAAATATCTTGGAATTCCTTTATCAGATCCTCAAATTCCCCCTGAATTTCTTCAAATCCTTCAGTTTTTCTACTGGGTATTTCTTCTAAGTTTTCCACTTCATTAATTATTGTATTCAAAATTTCTTCCCTAAGGTCTATTTCCAGACTGTTTTTCACGTCCTGTTCTTCTATCTCTTCTGTGATTATGTACCCATCATTAAAGCTAATACTTCTGTTCTTCATGTCAATAATAGCTCCGACCTTCGATATAAAATCGATTCCAAGCACCATATCAAAATTGATCTTGCTCACCACAATGAAGATCTGTTCATAATTCCTTCCATTGATCTCAAAGTTCAATAACACTTGAATCTTGCATTTCACTGCCTTATCTTGGAATATCCCTCTCACTTTGACGGTAGAAACAGGTAGAACTGTCATATTCTCTCCTCTTAGCAGACTTTGATAACATTCCTCTGAAATGATGGAAATAATAGCACCAGTATCCATCAGGGCTTTGTACTGCTGTCCATCTATCCGTACAGCAATAATAGGTAAGGCACATGGTATTTCCTCTTTAACAATACCCCTCTCTTCTAGTAAATCTTCATCGGTAACTTCGTATATCTCATTAATCGTAATCAGGTGTGGTGTGGCAATGTATTTACTGGTTCTTACTGACGTTGAGAAATCGGCGTTTTTTTTTTTGTGTTACCGACCTCAAAATTCTGTTGGCTCGTAGAAGGCCCAGGATCGATTACAACATCCTGCCTTTTCTTTTGACTGTCAGCTTCTTTATCCCTTAATTCTTTTAAGTATTGCTGGCTATCCTTTTCTCTTTGCTGATATTGATCAGGTGTCATAACCTGACTTTGAGTATTCTGGTTTCTATTTTGGTTTTGGTTATTCCTATTATAGTTACGGTTATACCCATTATTGTTATAATATCTGCCTCTTCCATTGTAGTTTCCTCGGTTGTAGTTCCAACCTCTTCTCTGTTGATACGGTCGGTAACCTTGTGATCTGTAATTTATAAACTGATTATTCCTGTGAGGACCTACATTGTCAGTTTTCTCCTGCTCTGGCTTGTCAGTTTGTTGGACTTGGTCCATATATACCGTATTGATTTCTTTAAACTCCTGCCTTTGACCTTTCTGGACTACGTTAGGCATTGGACTTGTGTAGTCTAATCTTCTCAGTAACTCATCCATGCTGGATAAATCCCTGATGTTGGACGAAATTATAAGTCTCCTCACCTCAACTGGCAGCATACGAGAAATCGCATCTATTAGTTGCTCCGTGGACAATGGGGGTTGCAAAAATCTCAAGCGGGACAACTGACTCGTAAAGAAATCAGCGTACCTCGTTGGAAGAGTACCTGAGTATTTTCTTGAATACACCTCCGCTCTTAACGAATTCTGCGCTTCTATGGACCAAAATCGTTTGATTAATGCCTCTGCAAACTCGTCAAAGTTACTGAATGTGTATCTAAATGCGCGAAACCATTCAAGGGGTCCTCCAATCAGATATCTCTCTACTATCTTCATCTCTCTCTCTCTGGGAATGTGAGCTTCGATGAAATAATCTTTGAGATTCCTTACATACTCTATAGGTGTCAAACTATCAGTGTTACTGAATTTTTGTGGTTTGTCTTCGAAATTCCTAATGACCGTCACGTTCCTCGGATATGAATCCGGATAGTTTTTCCCACTATCTCTGTAGTTCCACTCAGGTTCCATATTCCTCTCGTCATCCTCCTCTCTGAATCTGGATACACGTTCTTCAGGAGTCACGTCTCTTTCTTCTGGCTCTAGGTGACATCTTCTAGTATACTTCCTATTCAATTCGCAAGCTAAGCCTTCTGTATCCTTGTCGGTGATTTCTGTTAAGACTTTCTTGACTATCTCTTCTTTGTAGTTCTCCATTAAACTAGCCTCTCCTAACTTCAAATTTTTCAGTTTACTCGTCGTTTCATTTACATCCGAGACAACTTTATGCATCTGTTCCTCTAATGTAGATTTTAAAGTTTGCATATCCTGATCTAGTTGTGTTCTATCGTCAACTTGTTTTTCGGATAGCGAATTTATCCTGACGCTTAAATCTTTCCTAATCTGTACTACTTCATTGTTAATTTCTATCTGCGTACTGGCAAGTTTTTTTTCAATCCTTTCCTGAATTTGGGTTACATGTTCCCCACTTGACTTATTCCACTCGTCTTTCCATACCGCTACGTTTGCTGTTAACATTTCGGCTATGTCTACTTCGATATCCTCTTTTAATACTCTATTGTGGTCTAATACCTGTGTTCTCATGACCTCTACATCATACTTCAACTCTGCTAAAGACGTTGTTGTTCTAACCGATTCATCGACTAACCTAGTCGCTAATGCAGTTATATTACGCGTACAAAGAGTTTTTGAGTTTTCGATTTCTTCCCTGACTTTATTTACATCAGTTTGGACTTTAGTGATATCTACGAAAACTGTGTTGACCTCTACCTGAATCTTAGTTATGTCACTTTGCACCTCAGTTATATCCGCATGAACGTTATTAATGTCTACCTGAACATTGGATACATCAGTTCTAGCTTTTTGAATTTCTTTTTGGACTTCCTCGACCTTGTCTTGGACAGTCGCTACATCGTTTTTGACAACAACTACTTCGGCTCTAGCACAAGAAATATCCCCTCGGACATTAGCTACATCTAGATTTAACATTGTAAGGTCTCTCTGTACCTTAGACACATCATTTTTAACATCAGACACATTTGTGCGGATGTCACTTACAGTATTTTCAATTCCTAGGGTATTAATCTGTAAACGCGACATATTATCCTCCAAATTAGCAGCACTAGTATGAAGAACCTTCATATTCTCCTCCATTCGACTATTATTCCTAGCTTCCATCTCCTTCATACTACTATTCAAATTAGCAGACATATTACTAGCATTCTCCTCCATCCTTGCATTCAAATTAGCAGACAAATTACTATTATTCTCCTTCATGCTTTCATTCAGCATCTGCTTCATACTACTTGTCATGCTTGCTTTCAAATTAGCAGACATCTCCCTCGCACTTTCATTCATGCTAGCTTTCAATTCTTCTAACATCAACCTCATACTTTCATCTGCCATTACAATATTATTCAAAATTGGATTGCTGTAGGGACATACATCAAAAGAGCAAAATAACAACATTTGAGCAACACTTTTCACCATATATAATTTTTGATCAATTTTCTGTCTTAAATCTAACTTATAACTACCTTATAATTAACCTTCGAAGATACTTCATGTTGAAACAAACTCAAGCACATGCTCAAATTTCTCTGGCTCATTTTAAAATATCCTAACACAAATAATTTACATTTACAATCCAAATAATTTAATTTTATCTTTAATATGACTGAAATGTCATAAGCCGGTCAAATAAAATAAGATTCCAGATTATAGGCGATTTTTCTAAGTTTCCTGCCCATTTAACCTTTCTCAAGTTGTATAAGATCTGATCTTTTCTGAGTGTAATTTTCCTAACACAATACAACATTTAATTCCTATATAATCACACTCTTAAATACTACAATTGGCCTAGACATCTAACAAAGAATCAACCTCTTTATTTGAGTCTAATCGAACCCTACATTTTAGGTGCGAATCTTTCTATTGTTCAACCTGGTGATCCAGTTTTGTCGAATTCGAGCCACGTATTAGGTGCGAATCTTTCTGTTGACTCAGCCCCACGCTCTTGGGTCGCCAATCTTTCTGTCCCCGTTTACCTGGATAGTAGGCTGTCAGATATCCGCCCCCTCAATCGGATTGCCAATTATCAATCGCACCGGCACAGTTACATCAATGAAAATGGCACTGACAGATACTATCGAGATAAGAGCACAGAAATTCACAGGAAATCATTGTGGAACACACCAAAATAGACGGGGGTTCATACTTACCGTTACTTACCTCTTAATTATCTCGGGGTTTGAGTTGACAACAGGATCACTAAAAGTCTGTTCACACAATAACCTCCACCATGACATTTAAAAATGAACCAGAAACGAAGACGAGAACTTTGAACTGTACAAAAGCTTTATTTCTAATAAAGGGTATGATTTTACTAACACAACAAAAACAACGTGGCTATCAGTAGCCCAAGTCAATCTGACTACGTCCTCCAGTAGGACTTGCAAAAATTATCATACAACATGATGTAAAACATTTTAGCTCCCAAGAGCTCCAAATAACGTAATATTCATAACACTATTGGATTGGAAAAGGACGTCAGGGTGTGACATATATAGAGCATTTGGTTTCCTTTTAATAAACATTAGAATGGTATTTATAGTCGCAAGGCCAGAGTGTGTACGACCTCACTCTCTGAGAACCATATGTTGACACAGCTGCGGGCTACCTTCAGCCTGTTGCATACTGGTCAAATGCACTCCCTTCTCACATGCTATGTTACGTAAGAATACAGCCTGCACTCTCAAGCTTTTAAATGTCTATAAGACAACTCACATTATATTTACGCAAATCTTTCAAGTACTTTGCTCACATCCTATTGGATCATTATGTTAATTCCTTTAAACTTGTTAACTTCAATCCAAATGTTTAATTAGCTCTTAAATGTTTATAACAAAATCACATAAATTATTTATAACAATTAGAAATTGTTTATAATATTTGTCAAAGACAATAAAAATATTATAAGCACGCCTTTAACATCACTCTCGGTCCACATTATTTTCAAAAATATTTACAGCAATTATTTACAATATTAACATTTAAATTGTTTAAATTATTAATTTAATAAATACATTAGCCACATGTTCATTCGGTTGATAATTTTATAATCCTGTTTAATATAATCGACCAATGAAGGTTAGTTATACATGTTAATGTCACAATCTGGTTTAATAAAGGTCTTAATAATGATTTGTGACGGCAACCTTCATTCAAAATCTTATCTCAAATTCTTTCAAAACTCGTGTTAATTATAACAGTAACTCACTTGATTAATTTTCAACGAACTATGACAATCTTACTCCAGCGGAAAATCCTTCGCTAACACGTTAATGCACAATCTGCATTAAAAAATATGCCCAAAATCATCATATATTAATCTATATGGCATTTAAAACTTCCCCATAACTTACAAAACTTCCACAAATAATTCTTTAACATTAATTCCTGTGGGAACTTCCTTCATATTCAAGGGCATTATACCTCAGCGACTTTCAACACGCGCTGCACTAGCGATTATACATTCATAGTTCCACTTAAAAATTTTTATAATCATTAATTGTTTCAAAACTGTTTTTCTATTTAACCTTCGTGGATTTCATTCATGAACCGAAATGAAGTCAAAACTTGCCAATCACAAACAAATTTAATAGTGAATACGCTTATATACGCCTGTCTGGTCTATCAAAAATTTAAGATTAACATCTTAAAAGAAAATTGCAGTATAAAAATACTATCTTCAAATAAAGTGCGACTAAAATGCAAAGTAGTCGAATAGAATCCAATTAGATTGGGGAATGCAAACATCGTTATATAATTCTCTAATTGAGAAAAACTCCTAACAAAAGTACTTGACTTTAATGCATTCAATAATTCATTATTAACGTTACTCTTTCACAAAAGTGTCTATGATGCAATGTTCATTCATAATTGACGATAAATGTCTGTGTTGCAATCAATTCAAATAACGACTAGTATTTCCAAGATCGTCGACAACGTAAGAGATTTTAACGCTCTAAAATCATTTAAATGTTCTTCCTTCTTGATGATGACAGAAAATTGTTCAAAGTAATTAAACTGGGGTAGAATTACTTTAATAAAATGACACGCTGTCTGAATTTAAATCTGCCATAAAAATCATTAACTTACAGTCAAATCGTGACTACAAAAATATTAATTACTGAAAAATCCAAATATCAGTCTCAACTGATTCAAAATCATTAACTATGCCCATGACATAACAATGTCTTAATAAATCGTCGAAAAAGGCATAACTCATCAAGGTGTACTGAGAATAAGAATCTCAACAAGAAAATAGGGCAAAATACATGAGGATAAAAATATGGGAAAAATGGTTGCTCAAACATTATTAGTAAACTCAAATACAATAAACGTTCACGACTACCTTATCTGCCGATTGACGTTCCAGAGGAAAATTCCCCAAAGAAGACTGCTGATGGATCCATTTCACCACGTTAAAGTTGAGCTCCATCCTCGAAATAGGAAATAGCATCCTCGGAGAATCGAACTGCTTCCTTCTCCGTGAATCGCTCTGCTCCTCGAAGACGAATAGACATCCTTCCGGCAATAATCTTCTTTGTGAGTCGGGATATCCCTGACCTCTCTTGAAAAATTCCCTGAAGTTCCAGTAGACAGTCGTCATGAAGTTTTGTAGACATTTCCGAAGAAATTATTCATATTCAGAGTGTGAAATTGTTTCTATGGCTGTTCGATGGTATTCAGCCTTTAATTACGAAACATGGGTGTAGATGGTATTCACCGCATGTTCGCTTGTGTGGAATAGCAATTAGCGAAGTTCCATGTCGCTATCTTACTCCGTTGAAGTATGTCCCAATTGCAATAAGCCCTCTTAGCCTTCCATTTGCTCTTCGGTTGTAGTGTCAGAAGAACAAACTGCCGTATTCAATTGCTCCATTATACAGGTATCGTTGTGTAACCAAGCAATCTGAAGTCTTTCTACTCCACTCGCAGCGTCAGCCTTGCGTTGATTCTGGCTATACAAAAAGTGCTTCTCTAGTGGCGAGATAATCACTTTTGTCAGTCGTATAAAACTGCTAATATCTTTTAAACTAATCGGTCGAAATTGTTCAGCTTTTCTCTATAACTGCATGTAGCACTGCACAATACAATTATCTTATCGGAGACCGCTAACTGTTCGAAGCTAAACTTGTAGAAGCTTTCTAAGGTCCGTTTCAACTTCACCTAGTTTGACCTGGATCTCGTTAGTATAGTGGCCTCGCCACGCGTTATAAAGACGATTCTTTATACTGCTGTTCACTTCGACGTCTCACTATAATGAATGTATAAGAAAAGAACTTTCACAAATATACTTCGATGATCTGAGAATGAGATCTCAGAATGATCAGAGAACGAAAGAGGCTCCTCTCTTCTGCGCAAGCCCTTTTATTAACTTCTCGAGGGGCGTTTCCATCCCTTCCAAAGCGTGGTACTGCGTCATCGCTAAAACTTCCAACTTCGTTAATACATGACGGATTTTCAAAATTCAAAAACTGAAAATAAATTTCACCAAAATTCCAAATCAATGCTACTACTGCAAATGGATTTCCACAATTCTGCATTCCAAAAGTACTAAAAATACCATAGTTTCAGCAATCTCCGTCTTCCTTTAAACTATCGTTCATTGGTTCATGCCTCTCCTCCAATAGCATAGTTTCTTCCTCAGCAGAATTCCTCGTTTCCTGCGACTGCGTCGTAAATCTTGGAACATTCTGGACTAAATGCTGACGTCACTGAGAATCTCAGCTCAAGTAGCCTGCTGGCATAACATTTACGTCATCCGTGCTTACGTCATGACTACCCACGTCATAACTATGACAACCATAACTCTCCTTATAATTTCAAATATAGCCACCGTGGTCTCTATATAATTCAATTACGGGGGCAGTACCATCCCGGCATTTGCCTGAAGACGAAGTGGGAAACCACGGAAAACCACTTCGAGGATGGCTGAGGTGGGAAACGAACCCCCTCTACTCATTTGGACCACCCGAGGCTGAGTAGACCCCGTGCCAGCCCTCATACCACTTTTCAAATTTCGTGGCAGAGCCGGGAATCGAACCCAGGACCTCCGGGGTGGCAGCTAACCATGTGGACCGCTACGCTACGGAGGCGACTATATTGTGAATGATGAGATTTTTCCCATTATTTTAGGCCCTAGTTGAAATAGGAAAATTATAAAAATGTTTCGTTAAAAATTAATTAGAAAGTAAACAATTGTTTGATGTTAAGAATTCTGTTATTTGTAAAAATAAAAAATTTACAACCTTGTGATAGTATTATTTTTATAAGCCTCCGTGGCTTAGGCGGCAGCACGCCGGCCTCTCACCGTGGTTCAAATCCCGGTCACTCCATGTGAGATCTGTGCTGGACAAAACGGAGGCAGACAGGTTTCTCTCCGGGTACTCCGGTTTTCCCTGTCATAATTCCATTCCAGCAACACTCTCCACTATCATTTCATTTCACCTGTCATTCATTTAATCATTGCCCCAGAGGAGTGCCTCAGGCCTCAGCAGCCGGCACAGTTCATATCCTCGCCGCTAGATGGGGGCTTCATTCATTCCATTCCTGACCCGGTCGGAGACTGGAAGCAGTCATTTTCATTGATAGTATTATTTTATTTTATATACCCCTAAACCATTTCGAATTAGGAGTAAGTTGATTGTAAATCAGTAATTTGATAACTAATAACGAAATTTGCCAAAAACTTCATAAATGGATTTAAATCATTTAGAGAAAAATGGCATTGAACACATTTTTTGTGTGTTGGTAAAATAGGTTATTCGGATAATAGTAAAATTAGCTTTAGCGGTCGGGTTTGGCAAGTGCCTGGCTATGTGGAAAGGTAACTTTCGGACCGCCACTTATTATGTAAAAATAAACTTGGCCCCCACTTATAAAAAGTTTGTGCACCCCTGGGATACAAAGAAATTGGTTGGTTAGAAGGGACAAAATTAGTGGAGTAAATGCTCGTAGAACGGACGTGACTGGACTAAATATGTGACGACAAAACAATCGACAATAAAATGAATATCTGAAGGGCAGAATCTTCTTCTTTTCTGCGGCTTTTCCCAGTTAATTGGGGTCGCCGGAGCCAACCAGGCTCATTTTGGTTTTGGCCGGGGATTTAATGCCGGATGCCCTTCCTGACGCCACGTGATTTTTCAGGTGAAAATTCCACCCCGCTGTCACCGGGATTCGAACCCCGGCCGTCCGGGTGAAAGACGAGCAGCTAAGCCACTGCGCCATCACGCTCCCCATCTGAAGGGCAGAATATATATGTAAAATCCATCAAGTTAAGTTACGGTAGGGAAATACAAATAAACGGTTCAATAGGATATCTGATACATAAGCTAGAGGTAACTGATATGAGGGTAGCACTAATGATTGCTGGGACAAATAGATGGGAGCAACGGCAAGAAGTTACTCGTAATAACGAGATGAAGGCTAAGTTAGAAATGAACACGCTAGATGAAGCTGTTCGTATGAGCTGACTCAGATGGTGGGGTCATGTCAAAAGAATTGGGGAGAAGAGATTACCTAAGAGGTTAATGAGTTCGTCAGTAGAGGGTAAGAGAAGCAGAGGTAGATGGTTAGGTTCAGTGTTGAATGATTTTAAAGTGAGTGTTGAAGCAGAGGTGGCCGTGGTGCTAACTGCTAATAGGGGATTATGAATGTGACTTGTTCCCAAACAGAGGCTTGCAGACTAGACTGCACGCTGAAAGGCAAACTAGTCTCAAATGAAAATTAATGAATGAAAAGACAGCTTTGAAGCCATTTTTCAGTGTTGCCTTGTTGACAATTGTTATTAGGTCACAACTCTTTGGTGGCGCAGTTGGTAGCATGCTGAACTGCTGTGCCCAAGATAGCGGGTTCAAACCCGACCGAAGTCGTCGGATTTTTTAAGAGCGTTAAAATCCTTCAGTATGCCTCCCATCGGGGGGGAAGTAAAGCCGGCGGTCCCATGTCATAGATTTATGGCATGTAAAAGATCCTTTCACAGACTAAACTTGTGTAAAGCTAAATTGTTAGGTTAGATTTCGTCGGGACGCTCTATCAAAGTTCCAACGTTCACCACTAGGTATCATTGATATCTGATAGCGAAAGTAGGAACTACTTGAAATTGAACGGAAGTTGTAGCTCTCCGTAAGGGTGTCCGCCTGAAGCAGCTACAGACTCAGGCGAGCCGAACATGTCCTCGGACACTCCCGGCATTAAAAGCCATACGATAAATAAACTCTTCAGTCGGTCAACACAATGTAATCTCAATTAATGGGACGTGCGGGATAAACAAATAAACACGACCTTGGCGGAACTGTGCTGCGTACAGCCCGCACATCACTAGAGCTGGGCGGGTGGTCTGTACACATGAGGCGCACACAACCCATTGTGCGCGAGTTCTCGCACGGGTCCACTAGTTACTTCTAATCATCTTCTGTACAGTGTGAGTATTCTTGAGTAAAATTAAGTACGTCTTCCTACTGCAATACAGATATGACAATATGGTTGCCTTATTTAAGGGGAACATGGTCTGAGGATTCTGGTTGGAGGGGGCTCAACATCTGACCCGTTTTATTACTTTAGGCCTATATTCTAATTTTCAAAACGTCCTTTATACTGCGGAATACGAACAGGGTTAAGCCTTCCGCTATTCTCGCTTCTCAAGAAGGTAAGGGTCAGGAACACGATCAATATAAAGGAATTCGTATGTCCGTCACATTTGAGCAGATTGCGTCTGTCATAGACCTGCTGGTGGTGATGAGAGTCCCACATCTGTTCAGGACTGGGGGCCACGCGAGGAGGGGACCACATTGTATGACAAGCATTATCTGCTTTTCGGACAATTGATCGCAGGGTCACACGCACCCCTCTCACGGCTGCTCCTACCAGGGGAGCTTACAACATATCTGCGGCAGTCTGACATCGAGGGCCTTGTTTGAACTATCTAGAAACGTAGCCGCGTGCATCATGACGCGCTCCACGAATTATTTCGAGATTGTATTTGTAATTCAGGCGAGGAGGCGGCCGTGGCCCTTACTGAATAGGTGAACAAAATAGTTCCGTTTCTTAAAACGATCCTACCACACAAATTACTGAATCAATTAAAACTCAGCAATTCTTCTAGGTTTGTGCCGTGACTTGTGTGGGGTTTAACCTAGGACACCAAGCTGGCTCATCGGCGGGCTCTTGGTGTCCCCGCCCGGACCCCCACAGAAGTGACGAACTGCGCGCCACCTCCCTTTATATTAGGTGCAACTACACCACTTGACTGCGAAGTCTAAAAGCTCAAGTAGCCTTAACCTCCCTATGAAGGCTTCCAAAAAGATGGTATATTTGGGGGTCCGGGCGGGGACACCAAGAGCCCGCCGATGAGCCAGCTTGGTGACCTAGGCGAAACCCCACACAAGACACGGCACAAACCTAGAAGAATTGCTGAGTTTTAATTCACCGGCCGTGAAAGCCAATATACCATCTTTTTGGAAGCCTTCATAGGGAGGTTAAGGCTGCTTGAGATTTTAGTTCTCGCAGTCAAGTGGTGTAGTTGCACCTAATATAAAGAGAGGTGGCGCGCAGTTCGTCACTCCTGTGGGGGTCCGGGCGGGGACACCAAGAGCCCGCCGATGAGCCAGCTTGGTGTCCTAGGCGAAACCCCACACAAGACACGGCACAAACCTAGAAGAATTGCTGAGTTTGAATTCAACGGCCGTGAAAGCCAATATACCATCTTTTTGGAAGCCTTCATAGGGAGGTTAAGGCTGCTTGAGCTTTTGGGGCCGATAGTCTAGATGTTAGGCCCCTTAAAACAACAATTATCATCATCATGCTTGAGCTTTTAGTTCTCGCAGTCAAATGGTGTAGTTGCACCTAATATAAAGGGAGGTGGCGCGCAGTTCGTCACTCTTGTGGGGGTCCGGGTGGGGACATCAAGAGCCCGCCGATGAGCCAGCTTGGTGTCCTAGGCGAATCCCCACACAAGACACGGCACAAACCTAGAAGAATTGCTGAGTTTTAATTCACCGGCCGTGAAAGCCAATATACCATCTTTTTGGAAGTCTTCAGAGGGAGGTTAAGGCTGCTTGATCTTTTAGTTTTCGCAGTCAAGTGGTGCAGTTGCACCTAATATAAAGAGAGGTGGCACGCAGTTCGTCACTCCTGTGGGGGTCCGGGTGGGGACACCAAGAGCCCGCCGATGAGCCAACTTGGTGTCCTAGGCGAAACCCCACACAAGACACGGCACAAACCTAGAAGAATTGCTGAGTTTGAATTCAACGGCCGTGAAAGCCAATATACCATCTTTTTGGAAGCCTTCATAGGGAGGTTAAGGCTGCTTGAGCTTTTAGTTCTCGCAGTCAAGTGGTGCAGTTGCACCTAATATAAAGGGAGGTGGCGCGCAGTTCGTCACTCCTGTGGGGGGCCGGGTGGGGACATCAAGAGCCCGCCGATGAGCCAGCTTGGTGTCCTAGGCGAATCCCCACACAAGACACGGCACAAACCTAGAAGAATTGCTGAGTTTTAATTCAACGGCCGTGAAAGCCAATATACCATCTTTTTGGAAGCCTTCATAGGGAGGTTAAGGCTGCTTGATCTTTTAGTTTTCGCAGTCAAGTGGTGCAGTTGCACCTAATATAAAGAGAGGTGGCACGCAGTTCGTCACTCCTGTGGTGGTCCTGGCGGGGACACCAAGAGCCTGCCGATGAGCCAGCTTGGTGTCCTAGGCGAAACCCCACACAAGACACGGCACAAACCTAGAAGAATTGCTGAGTTTTAATTCACCGGCCGTGAAAGCCAATATACCATCTTTTTGGAAGCCTTCATAGGGAGGTTAAGGCTGCTTGAGCTTTTAGTTCTCGCAGTCAAGTGGTGTAGTTGCACCTAATATAAAGGGAGGTGGCGAGCAGGTCGTCACTCCTGTGGGGGTCCGGCCGGTGACACCAAGAGCCCGCCGATGAGCCAGCTTGGTGTCCTAGGCGAAACCCCACACAAGACACGGCACAAACCTAGAAGAATTGCCGAGTTTTAATTCACCGGCCGTGAAAGCCAATATACCATCTTTTTACTGAATCAATTGTTATGAAAATCGCAGTGCTTATTTTAGGGGGAACGTGGGGGTACGCGTACGCCTTAAATATTTGAAAACTGTGTAAGAAAAAAATATTGGTACATTTGTGTCTGGTCTGGCAAATATAACTTCCGACTTGAAAGTTCATCGACCACTGGCGTCAACGGGCTGTTCACAACATCTGGAGAATATTTCGAGTAATTCTCGATTTAAATCGATCTATCGAATGAGTTTCTTTTGGTCGGCAACTCGGCACTCCGTTCTTATAAGCACGCAGCCTAGTGTTAGGAGGCGGGTTAGGTTGTTATTTTGTGCGTGAGGTTAGTTTTGAAGGATGGAGATAATAACGAACCATTCACCAAGGCATCGAAAAAGCTGAAAGTTAATGATTCGAACACAAACAATAATCGGACTTTGCAAATTGCCAAAAATTGCAACATCGTGGTGTTTCGTCGACCACAACCGAAAGTACCCCTTAATTTTTTATAATTTTAAATGATCTAGTCACTTCGTCATTACGTTACGGCAACGTCACGAAATGTACCGAGAATGCCCCGAGGTGTGTGACGTCATAATACCGCTTGGTACATGTGTACTGAGTTCTCTGGTGAGCTCTTGCGTTACGAGACGGCAACGACACGGCGAGCGTGACGTCATCCAGCCAGCTCCCTCCTTTCACCGCGATGACTTGTAACTTTCTAGCGTTCTGATTGTTTCTTGATCATTAACATGTCAAGAGTCTTTGGCTTCGAGCGAAGCTTTTTTCAGCATTTGTAGCATTTAAAAATGATATAAAGTCCAGTCTTTCAGACGGACTGTCTCTTTTTAAGAAAAAAGAAAAGTACTGTAAAATGTATCAACATTTACCTCCATAAGATGAAATAGTAAATTGTCTTTTGCTGCTTTTCAGTCGGTCAATACAGTCTTGCCTAATGAATTGGGCGAGGTACAAATTATAAATATTTAAAGACACTCCTGTAAGAAATCACATGTATTGTGCCCAATCGGTCACGGCAGACTGGCATCGAACTCGGGTCTTATCAGAGAAGACCAGGCACATGATTCTGCCTAGAGTCGAACCATTGATCTCTGAGGGGGAACAGCTCCAGGGAACCCGAAGAGCAATGAGATGTATAATGACATATAATAATATAGCATGATTTCACGGCCAGATTGTGAATATCATAGCTGTTTAAGGGAATAATTGTCAGAAATTGCAGTCATATGTACGTTTTCAAAGTATAGAAACGTGAAAGCAGGCCAGCTTGACATTTTACTAATTGCAGCCAGCGAATGGGAGGAGATTCATGGCGCCGGAAGGACTTTTTCCGTCTGGTCCGCGGAGACAGCTCGAAATTAATGACTCGGGTATTCACCGCTGGACAACGCTTGAGACTGTAGTGGGGATGATTGCCCACGGAAATTAATTGATTGCAGCCAATTGGAGCATCGAAATGGAATGAAATGTACACCCAGGTGAATATATTCTGGGAAAGATAATTTAGGAGAGATCTTACACTTAAATTAAAGCCTATATCTCTAAATAAGCCCATTAACACCGAACTTACGCTCGAGAGGAATAATTTGGTGACCAGCCAGAGGGGAATCACCATGGTGGCGTCATGACGCGTTGGAATAAGGCAATTAATTGTAATTAATTGGCCGAAGCGATCGCTTGCACGCAAGTGATTATGGGACCTCCACATCTAGATGAACAAGGTGTATACGTCATTTTGAATGGAAATATATTATTTCAAGAAAGGAGTCGCTCTCGAGTGTCCTGTAGACTACATTTTACGAGAAACCTTTATATAGGGGAAGCAGCACAGACCAAGCCAGTTATTCTTCAGTTGTCTTCAAGTTGCTCTGCAGTTCATCTGCAATCTACACGTAAACTAAACGCTGCCAATAAGTGCGCGAAATGTTAGAGTATATTTGAAGAACAATGGAAGCGTATAATACAGCTTCTAAATATAAATCATGAATCGCATAAGATTTAATCTACAGAAGATATTTATCCATTATTATACGCAAGTGTAATTTGCTACAGCGTAGCAATAATTTAGGATGGTTTTGGACTCTGAATACCAGGAGGTATTGTCATACTTATAAATGACGCAGTATCATCAGGATCATTGCAGTTATGGAAGCCCGAGAGGCATCACAAATAATCATGACGGTGAAGTAATCAGTATTGAAGGGAACGAGAATCGAACGCACGTACACGCAGATAGACTTTCACGGAGACCAGCGGTTGTCATAGCTTCATCGCATCTCTGAGGTCAGGCGTTAGGAGGAGTCCGACTAAGGATTAACCTGTGAAATAGTGAAAAAGTGTATATAAATTTTGTTATAGTGATTTCAAAAGTATTTATGTGTATTGTGAATAAAATGTGTCGTGTTAAAGTGAGAAAAGCCACTGATAAAAGTATGATTATCGTGTGTGAAAAATGTGATACCATGTGGTATGTGAAATATAACATGATGGCTTAAATCAAGCGTCATGGCAGGCCCGGAGCTGGCATGCTGGAATAATCCAGCGAGAATGAAAAGTGAGTACAAATTTACAATGTTATTCTAACTAAATAGTTCACCATACAACGAAACATCACTTTAAGAATAAAATGTAACATTCACTTATTGTACGAGCTTTCACCACTCGTATTGGTAGAATATGGCTTGGAAGGTGATTTGTTTATGGCCAGTCAGGCTAAAATTGTGATGAATGTAACGGTAACGTTAAATGATAATAATAATAATAATATCTGGGGTCGGTAACAGTAAAGTAAAGTAATAGGCACTTCAGGCCTAAATAACGTTCAAAATGTGTCATGTCTAATATAAAGATACTGTATTTTGGTAAACAGTAGGAAAGTAACGTGAAATATAGCGAGATACGAGAGTTTTTCAGTGTCAATGAAGTGTTGAATGAATATTTAATATGGTCAATTCTTAGGATTGTATTTGAGAACCATTAAAGTAATGTAAGCCAGTAAATTTATACTTGTTTTTGGGAGCTATTTGAAGCTTTGGCTTAAGTGTAATTGCAGAGAGGACGCGGGTTCCTCAATAATTGAGTCATCAATGAGAAGTATTGTTTGAAGCCGCATAGAGCGAGCGAAGTAACGTAGAATCAAGTGATTTACGTCAATAATAGTGCGGGAACCATTCTAGCATAGCTTGCACGTTAGGTGAAATGTTGGCTAATCCACGAGATAGTATCGCCGTAGTGCATACTTTTATTATTCGCAGCGAATTGGACAGAGCCTGTCTGTATCCATCGCTTGCAGGAATAATTGCCACGAGGGAAGCTCTTCGAGACCCCGTGAGCACATGTATAAAATGATCTGCCCTGAGAGGAGAATCATGTTCGTCGTATAGGAAACGCAGATATCCTTATTATGATACTAGCAGTAGTACCCGGCTTCGCCCGGTGGAATGATGATAATATTTCAGTCTCCTTAACACTCAACGTCACTGATGAAGATGATACTGACGACGACTGCTATTGAACGGGTATAATAACCTTATACTCTGATAGAAATACATATTTTTAAATTACCGGCGAGGAAGACTGTGGTGTTGCCTAGTAGTATAATGGGCGTAACATCTAGGTCATTTGCCCTTTTGATGAGGATGATAATGAAGACGACTACTACTGAACGGGTATATCAAACTTACAAAGTAATGGAAATACACATTTTAAAATCACAGGCGATGAAGACTGTGGTGTTACGTAGTAGTATAATGGACGTAACATTTAGGCCATTTGCCCTTTTGATGAGGATGATAATGCAAACTACTGTTGAATTGACATGACAAACTTACAAACTACCGTGATAGAAATAAATATTTCAAAATTCACAGGCGATAAAGACTTATTGTGTGTGGTGATTAGTGGTATAATGGGCGTAACATCTAGGTCATTTGCCCTTATGATAATAATAAGGTAATGAAAAATGACTAATAAACGAACATGGTGTAATTTTAAATCTGATATAGGCAATTCAGATTTCTACCTTCGATGTCTTCCAAAGTCTGAACGTTATTTTCTGGCTTAGGCCTATACTCGATGCGTGTAGTGAAAGAGCTTATCGAGTACTGCTCGGGTCCAAGCTGCACGAATCGCAGATGATGACGATATATGATGACAGACGTTCGGGGGGTGGGGGGGGGGGGTTCCCGGTGCTATTCACATTGACCGGTGAATCACCCATTATTTCGTAACACTACAGTGGTTTGAGCAAAGACCCTGTATGAACATCAACATAGTCAGCAATACCAGGTAACACGGCGGGGTCTGGACATTCCTCTCATGTCAACTCGCGAGGAATCAGCAAGCTATTCTCATACCTGGCCCCCTCCTCCCTCCTACACCCACCAGGGTCTCTCAACTTGTGGGACGTGGGTTTGCGACCACGGGACCCCAGCTGAGTCCGGCATTGCTTCTACTTACTGGTGCCGGGCTCCTTGCAGTTCTCTTACCTGTCAGCCTCCCTTGGTCAAACTCTTGTTCTCTTCCGATCCCGATGGTATCAGGGTATCTGAGGCCTAGCGACTCTTTCACTTTCCCGCCCTAATTGGCCCTTGTCTAATCATTCCTGATAGCCTCATTCTTCGAGGTGTCAGCCTTCTTTTTCTTTTCTTAATATCTCATGTCTTCTGCTCAAGACCCTCAAGGAGGAAGGGTGTGTGTAGCCCCACCACTTCTGGTGCACCCTCGATAGTGCTACATCCTCAAGGGCTCATGGCTGGTGAGTTCGGGAGCTGGCAACCCTGAGGGTTTCCAGAGCGGGTCCAGTTTTATCCCTTTTTTCCATTGCCTTTGGGACGGACCCTGTCCTCTTTCCGGGAATGGAGTGGTCTGTCCGCAATTTCAAGCCGACAATGTTACTCGCAGGGTACCGAAGGGTAAGTATACAAATGTTTGTTCTGAACGGTGAAACGGTGTAGATTTGTGCCAAAGGGCCTAAATGAAGGGAATGGGGTGATCTGTCCGCAATTTCAAGTGGACAGGGTTACCCGCAGGTTTCGAAAGGGTAAGTATACAAATTTTGGTCCGGATCGGTGAAACTATATAGATTTTTGCCAAAGGGCTTAAATGCAGGAAATGGGGTGGTCTGTCCGAAATTTTAGGTGGACAGTGATATTCACAGAGTTACAAAGGGTAAGTATACACATTTTGGTTCAGATCGGTAAAACGGTGTAGATTTGAGCCAAGGGGCCTAAATGCAGGGAATGGAGTGGTCTGTCCGCAATTTCAAGCAAACAGTGTTACTCGCAGGGTACCAAAGGGTAAGTATACAAATTTTGGTTCTGATCGGTGAAACGGTGTAGATTTGGGTCAAAGGGCCTAAATGCAGAGAATGGGGTGGTCTGTCCGAAATTTCAAGTGGGCAGGGTTACCCGCAGGGTTGCAAAGGGTAAGTATACAAATTTTGGTTCGGATCGGTCAAACGGTGTAGGTGTTTGCCAAAGGGCCTAAATGCAGGAAATGGGGTGGTCTGTCCGAAATTTTAAGTGGACAGTGTTATTCACAGGGTTACATAGGGTAAGTATACAAATTTTGGTTGAGATCGGTGAAACGGTGTAGATTTGGGCCAAAGGGCCTAAATGCAGGGAATGGGGTGGTCTGTCGGAAATTTCAAGTGGACAGGGTTACCCGCAGGGTTTCGAAGGGTAAGTATACAAATTTTGGTTCAGATCGGTGAAACGGTGTGGATTTGTATACATAACAGACGGACAGACAGACAGACAAACATTGAGCTTTATATATACAGATATTGGAGGCAGCTGCTGGTGAAGAATCTTGTATTTTCATTATGATGCGCGCCCAAAGCCACTTGTATTCACCACAGAACGGCAAGGCTATCACAGGACCCATCCCCAGCCATGAATGTTAATTAAGGAGCCGAGTTGAGCCCATTACACTATGAATATAGGTGTTAAATAATTAGAATGACTCAATTACTTGAGACAATACTCTGGGTCACTCCACTGTACTGCAATTGTAAACAAGGATGACCTTGCTAGCAGATGAGAGGGGTGTGGAAGTAGTCCACTGAGACAGCGGCCATCTTGCGCTGCCAGCTGGAACTAATTTTATTGCCTGCTAGGGAGAGGGGAGGTCGGTCGGCCAGTCCCTTTAAATTAGAGTCATAGTGGGACACTGAAGAATCTCGATATTTCGATATGTAATTAAGGTATGCTTGTTATGATGATGCTAATTGAATTATATGATGTGATTCAACACACATACATTGTGGAATCATTGAAATCGGATAATATTTGGCCCAGTTATTCTCTGAGGAGGAACACTGAACCAAAATATTGTAGGCATCTTTTTAAAGTGCATTTTTGCCCAGGTCACACTAATTTATGCAGACGGGTATGTGATTTCTAAGAACATGACACGTTTGTAACGATAATAATTTCGACCAGACCCAGAAAATCGTTGTATGGTGAAACTATAAACATTTCTATCCATGTGTATTTTGGAAGGGAAAACGTACCACTTTTTAAGCGTTTCATATTGATGGGAAGGAGGAAGATGATTCACACGACACAACAACATTTGTTAATTAAGGCATAGAATAATGAATTTATGCTAATGAAAGTAAATGCCCGTAAGAAACGGATTAATGTTTTATTATTACAGAACTAATGTCAATTAATGTGATATGTGACTTTTATGTTGTGATCGGCTATACCAAATTACTCAGTTCCCTACCTGACCCAGTACCACCTTTACAGCTTGCATCCCAAACAGTTCCGTACCAGTCAGCAGTAAGAAATCTGGGAGTTATTTTTGACTCTCGATTATCGTGGCAGGATCACACAAACATGATTCTGAAAAGGGTTGCATCGTCATTATATCAAATTAGGCGAACTTGCTTCTATTTACCTCAAAATGTACGAAAGATACTGATACAGAGTTTGATATTACCAATATTTGACTATGGATCTATAATTTCCCATGATATGGGAGAGGTCCTCAATACAAAATTGCAAAGAATGCAAAATGCTTGCTTGCGGTTTGTTCTCAATGTACCAAGAGAGTCGCATATAACTCCATTTTACGTCCAGATTGGATGGCTTAAGTTAAAGGAACGAAGACAGTATGCCATGGCTCTGACTGTGATAAAAATTCTAAAATTCAAAATTCCGTCTTATACACACATCAAAAAAAGTTTTGCATCACCTCGGTTCCCAGATCTCCGGCATATAGACGTTGACTGTGTATATTGTATCCAAGATACAGTCCCTTTGACTGTTCATAGATGTCACTAAAACTGCTCAAAGATGTAAACAACCATGCATGAGCAGGGCCTATTAGACGGAGGGGGTACGACAGCCGATCAGTTCCAGTCATTCCACCAGGACGAAGGTACGCTGCTCATGTTGTCTGTAGTTCTACCATGCCTAGAAGGTCAATACCGCAGTTCGATCGCGTCCGCATTGTTACTTTGTGTCAAGAAGGGCTCTCAACAAGGGAAGTTTCCAGGCGTCTCAGAGTGAACCAAAGCGATGTTGTTCGGACATGGAGGAGGTACAGAGATACAGGAACTGTCGATGACAGGCCTCGCTCAGGCCGCCCAAGGGCTACTACTGTAGTGGATGACCGCTACTTACGGATTGCCGCTCGGAGGAACCCTGACAGCAATGCCACCATGTTGAATAATGCGTTTCGTTCAGCCACAGGACGTCGTGTTTCAACTCAAACTGTGCGCAATAGGCTGCATGATGCGCAACTTCACTCCCGACGTCCATGGCGAGGTCCAGCTTTGCAACCCCGACACCATGCAGCGCGGTACAGATGGGCCCAACAACATGCTGAATGGACCCCACGGAATTGGCATCACGTTCTCTTCACCGATGAGTGTCGCATATGCCTTCAACCAGACAATCGTCGGAGACGTGTTTGGAGGCACCCTGGTCAGGCTGAACGTCTTAGACACACTGTCCAGCGAGTGCAGCAAGGTGGTGGTTCCCTGATGTTTTGGGGTGGCATTATGTGGGGCCGACGTACGCCACTGGTGGTCATGGAAGGCTCCGAAACGGCTTTACGATACCTGAATGACATCCTCCGACCCATAGTGCAACCATATCGGCAGAATATTGGAGAGGCATTTGTCTTCATGGACGACAATTCTCGACCTCATCGTGCACATCTTGTGAATGCATTCCTTCAAGATAACGACATCGCTCGACTACAGTGGCCAGCATATTCGCCAGACATGAACCCTATCGAACATGCCTGGGATATGTTGAAAAGGGCTGTTTATGGACGTCTTGACCCACCAACCACTCTGAGAGATTTACGCCGAATTGTCGTTGAGGAGTGGGACAATTTGGACCAACAGTGTCTTGATGAACTTGTGGATAGTATGCCACGACGAATACAGGCATGCATCAATGCAAGAGGACGTGCTACTGGGTATTAGAGGTAGTGGTGTGTACTGCAATCTGGACCACAAATGCTGAAAGTCTAGCTGTATGATGGTACAACATGCAATGTGTGGGTCTCATGAGCAATAAAACGAGCTGAAATGTTGTTTGTGTTGATCTCTATTCCCTTTGTATTTAAAGGTTCCGGAACTCTAGGAACCGAGGTGATGCAAAACTTTTTTTGATGTGTGTATTTACTGCACACTAACTCCCATGCAATCAGTGCATAACCGTGCGAATAGACACACTGCACAAATGCTCCAGATACCTCATCACAGAACCGAAAAATGCAAAGGTTCATTCCGTATTTTAGCTAGTATTCTCTGGAATAAATATAAATTGCACCAGTATTCAGGACTTTCTATCAGAGCGATAAAACACTCCCTTCATTGTAATCTATCAGCTATACAATTATCATGTTCAAGGTGAACGGATGTATTAACAAGAACTTCTATTGTCAACTGTATGTATAGGTTAAGTTTTTTTCTTTCTTCATTTATTCTATTGTATTTAACCGCCCTCTGAATGAAGAGAGCTGCATAAAGAGGCTTTGTAGCCTCAGTGGCCTGTATAAGAGAAACAATAAATTCAAATTCAAAAAACAATAAATTCAAATTCAAATACTCCAGTTTTGTAAAATTGTGTCACATAAAGAACACTATGGAGACTCGTAGAGGTCTGAAAGTATCAGTGATAGGATGCTAGAAATAGATTTGAGTGCAGTGTAGCACTAATTAAGAAGAGACTCACAAATGAAAATCCACAGCCTGCTTCCAGTCTCCGACCGGGTCAGGAATGGAATGAATGAAGCCCCCATCTAGCGGCGAGGATATGTACTGTGCCGGCTGCCGAGGCCTGACGCACTCCTCTGGGGCAATGATTAAATGAATGACAGATGAAATGAAATGATGGTGGAGAGCGTTGCTGGAATGAAATTTTGACAGGGAAAACCGGAGTACCCGGAGAAAAACCTGTCTGCCTCCGTTTTGTCCAGCACAGATCTCACATGGAATGACCGGGATTTGAACCACGGGCTCAGCGGTGAGAGGCCGGCGTGCTGCCGCCTAAGCCACGGAGGCTTCAAGAGACTCACAAAATAACCTTAATTTTCATTGTGGGAATTAAATGTAAATTATCCTGTGTTTGTATTTTGTTGTATAGCCATGACTTTAGATCAGTAAATGTTTTATTTAGGAATATGTTGTTTCTTTCATGTAGAGTAGTTACCTGGTAGACTCAAATCCTGAGCATGTGGTCGTATGGTGGGCAGGAACGTCCCATACCTCGAAAGACTGTGAGTTAGCTGGGATACGAACACATGTTCCACATGATAACAATTGGGTACAGTATTAGTTAGTATCTCACTTAAATGGGCAATTTAGGATAAATGACTGATAGGCTACATGTAGTATGTGTAAGGAATCGCGATATGTACTACTCCCCACTATTCCATTTCTGGCCTCTATGTTTCTTCTGGGCAAAAACTAGTCTGCGCACGCGCGTGGCCAGGAAGGGTATTTAAGTAATCACGAGTCCAAATAACCAGGTGAAATGCATCGAGACTAATCATGCATTTACTGTTGAAGTTAAATAGGAATTGACTAACTAATCGTTAGCAGTAAATTGGTGGAAACGGCCCTAACTCTTTAAGGAAATACAAGTCAAGGGTCAATTAACGCGGGAAAATGGAAGTCACTCCCGACCTAGGATACCCTAATACCGTTGGAGTTGGAAGACAACAAGAGTTGACCAAGAGAGATTGACAGGAAATATGAAGGTGTTAAGAGAATACGAGTTGACCAAGAGAGATTGACAGGAAATGTGAAGGTGATAAGCTCACCATAAGTAAATGGAAGCAATGATGGGCTCAGCTGGAGAACCACGATTGCCAACCCACGTCTAATTAGTAGAGGGCCCCTGAGGAGGGGGGGGGGGGGGGGGGGGGGAGAGAGAGGGAGATTTCCTTTTTTGCTAAAGTTTTTGATTAATGACGTGGAACGCGGAAACACTGACAAATGCGGTATCAGCAGTATTGAGACTCAAATCATATCCATAATACTGTAAGTTAAATTACCTCTATGTTAAATTTTAAGAGTATTAGGATACAAGTTTGCTAATCTCTACTTAGTATAAAACTAAGTCTCCGATTCTTGGATGTCACGGGTAATCTCGAGAACCACTGGATGGATTTTGATGCGGTTTTCACCATTCTGTAAAGGATATCTCGAGGAAGGTTGCTGTAAAAAATAATGTATTTATGAACAAAGGAAGCCGAGCAGTAACGATTTCAGTGAAAAAGTCGAAAAGAACCTGGCGTCCGTGCACTTTTAAGGCTTACGCTGGGCAAACCGTTAAAAATATTAATATACTATGAGTGTAAGAATTGTTCAGCATCAAAGTTCTACAAAAGGTCCGTGAGTACATATCTCATTGCCTACAATAAGTGTTTTTACGTTTTAATTTTTTTCAACAATATCCATTCAATTACTGAGAGCTAGCTAGGGGCGAGCCTATTACCCCCAGACACAGCCAGCAGCAAACTGTCGAGTTGAGTTGAGACTTCAGAGAAGAGTGTTTGGAGTTTCCTTGCAAGTGCAACTCGGCTTTTCTTCATTTCGCCTGTGAACGTTTCGTTCCGCAAAATACACAGTCAAAGATTGGACGGAAGAGGGATTTGTGTTTCATGCACCTCACCATTCTTAAATTATGTCTGACAAGAATTCGTTGCACATGCATCTCCATAATAATATACTTAATAGTCCAGTCAGTGATTTTAACCCATCATGCCGAGACGTAAAACGGATATAGGTCGTAATTCATTGACATCGAAAAACAAAAGCGCTTATCAAGTAATGCTTTCATAACTGTTCCCGGGCGAAGCTGGGGCGGGTTGGTAGTGAACGTATAAAATTAGTGTTGGCAGCAATGACTGTGTAGAGAGAGTGCCAATGAAACTAATGAATGCTAGCAGCAAACGCTGCCATGAGCCGTATGGCTATAATGTTCTCATCTTCCGTTGCGTCACCGCTCGATAGGGGACGACTATTGTTGGCGCACAATGTGTCAATGGTTCCTGCCCGGACGACCATTAAGGGACGAGGGGATTGAAATGATGCTGAAAATGTCCTCACGGTTTAAGAAGCACCCAGCTTAAGGGCTAGAATCGTTCGCTCATGAATGAGCAAGGAAAGTGAGTCACAGCCTCCTGAAAGGGCTTTCTGCACCGCTGTTTTCTTGCGACCAGTTTATTTCATTTCATCAATCATTCTGGAAATGATCACATGGAATAAAGCTTTGGTGAGTTGGTGGTCGCCTATGCCTTAAACATGACAATGTCGATGATCAGGAATTAATTATGATACGGAACAATATACCGGTAAGACTCAGCAATTTTTCTAGGTTTATGCCGTGTCTTGTGTGGGCTTACACCTAGGAACACCAAGCTGGCTTATCAGCGAGTCCGGACCCCCACAGGGGTAGCAAACTGCGCGCTACCTCCCGCTGTTGAGCCTGCTTAGTGTTCCTGGGCGAAACCCCACACAAGACACGGCATAAACCTAGAAAATTGCCGAGTTTCAATTCACTGGCCGTGAAAGCCAATATACCGGTAATTAAACTACATCCATTCCTCTAGGTTTTGTGCCTAAGTTGGGCTCATCAGCAGGCTTTGAGTATGTAGTGGACATGCACTATTAATTGAAACATTGAGAAGGCCGTGAGCACACATTCTCTTTGGAACTAGGGGCAGAAAAAAGGAGAAGAGAGGCAGGGATTGTAGTTCATAGAACATAAATGTTAAATGAATCAGATATGAAAGGAGTGTTTGATGTCAAGTAAAGGCAGTTTAATGAGTAAGCGGTTATAAGTACATCCTGCCTGGATCCCACTGGGATAGTGCACCTTCTTCTGAAAGGCGTTATTATTAAGGAGAGACCCAGTTAAATCCATAATACAGGGTCTTTATATTTGCTTGGCTAGGACTAGCTCGCTCATGCGCTCTGCCAGTAACGCCTCAGTTGCCGGCTGCCGCGTGCGCGTATGTACGGCAGAGTTGGTGCTTACAATCAGTACCATGCATTCTTACTCACCATGCTGAAAATGTTCCCCATCTCCTGCCAAACATAATGGGCATCTACTTATGAAGTTTCCGGTTATTCCGGTTAATTTAGCTTCACTAAGGAAATAACGACCTTAACGTCTATTTTTATCATTTACTGTGAATCTCTTGGCCAGTTGTTTTATTGTGATTGTGTATAGTGCTGTAATGCCTGATGTGAAATATTCGTTACTTGAACGTGTATATCTGCACAATACGTACATAAAGTGCAGGAAATCGTGCGCTACAACAAGACAAAAGTTTCGAGTAAAATTTCCAGGGAGACCCATTCGGACAATAAAACAACTGGCTAATTTGAGACACTGTATTAAGTGGTTGCTGGTGAACATGATAAATTAAAGGAAAGTTTTCCAACAAGAGTGATTAATTATTCATCATCATCATTTACTAAAGCTGCAGCCACATTTGACGGGATCCTACTGCTCTCTTCATGCTGAGGGCTGGAACGGTGTCCACTTAGCATAGTTACGCAAAACTGAAAAGAGGTGAATTCATCCTAGAAGTGGCTTTTCTGTGATTTCCCCATTTCTACTCCAGGCAAATGCCAGGATGGGCCCTAGCATAAGGCCACGGCTGCCTCCTTCCCAATCCTAGTTTCATGACATAAAAATTGTGTAATGGTGCTACAGAACCAAACCATATAATCCTAGATTTGTTTTTACTGGTACCATAAGTATCACGCACATTTGTTGTCATCGTAACTAGGTGTCGCAAAACTGCCCATGCTAATTCCAGATAGACCCCCAGTCCAGAATCGATCCATTTTAAAAACACATCTCAGTACGGTGGGCTGATAACCACGATGTTCAAGGCCTTTTAATGAAACAGCTTGCCAGGGTGGGTGAGTGGTCAACGTGTCAATCTACTAACCCCCAAGCTTGCAGGTTCGCTCCTGGCCGTGGTATGATTTTTTTGAAAGGCGGCAAAAATTACGACACCATGTCATACGATGTTGGCATGTCAAAGAACTCATTTGAATTCAGTAGGCCGTGTTCATAATATCAAAATTAACCTCGGGAGTTTCCGCCAACATAAAGTTCCTCATTTTTCTACTAGAAAACGCTATAGTGTACAAGGAGCTTAGATATCTAACCTAATTGACTTTCATAGTGCTTCAAGGAACAACGAAATTCGACATGCAAGCTACCCTTTGGGTGTCAAATAACAAAGCTTGCAGCCGGCACCCGAGGCCATACGATATTATTATTATTATTTATTATTATTATTATTATTATTATTATTATTAACATTTTTTGTGGAGTGTACCGAATTAATTCGTAATTTTCAGGGCCCCGATAATTATGTGTTTAACTTTTCAGAAATAAGTATTTATTTATGTGCTTAAAAGTGGAAATATGTGATTAAGTTTCCAAAACATGTTCTTAAATTGTTATCATATTTATGTCTCCAGTTACTCGAAAAATGGTTGAAACGTCCCGCTGCTTGAATAATCCACAATCCTGTCTACAGTGCAAATGTTCCCGCATAACAGGCCGGGGTTTGTCCCAGTTTCCAAATCCTACAATATTTCCTGTAGATGCGCGGTACGAAATCATGTAATGTGCTGTTTTCGAATTTCATTCTAAAGAGCAGAAAAAAGGTCACTTCAAAAATTTTCATAGCATTCAGTCAATACTCACAAGTTTCGCAGACCACTGTGATTTCAAGTAAAATTTCCTTTCAAGGTAAGGGCTATTGGTGGCTTTAACCCGGGAGAGGTGGCTCTTACTTCGGCAACGTTAGATGTGGCTCGGGGTCATTTTGACCCCTCCAAATTATTTCTCAGTATTAACGACAATTATTTCGTTTATGCTACTGATATGGCATGAAACCTTTCACTGAACTAATGAGCAACTATATTTGTCTAAAATGAAAGTCATGCTCATATTATAAACGGCTATTTACATTATAATAGAGATGGTGCGGATCTGACAGGTAATCATATATTTACATGAAATATCTGATAATTCTTACTTCAGTTTGCCTATTAACAATATGATTAGACAAGTTTTAGATGATGTAGGATTCTAGTTTTTAACCAATGACACATTTTAGAGAAGTCTCTAGTTGTATTGTGCTCCATTTTGTAACTGTCTTTTCCAGTAAGGGTACATATCTGCTTAGAATGAGGTATATCATCGTCATTTTCTTCATTTTCTTCTTCGTCTGCACTCTGCTCAGTATCACTTAAAGATTATGCTATTTCTACTTCATCTTCACTATCACTGTTTTCACCTTCTAATATGTCTTCCTATTCGACGTCTTGCAGAAGAGATAACACCATGGATTCTTGCTCTTCGCAGCTCGGACGATTCATAATATTTTATTTTAACACTTAACTACAATCAATTCTATTTCGCGATCAGACTTCTACATTCTCATGGAGTACATATAAGACATCAACAGCTGTTCACTCTACCACTCTACTGGTGGCGCGGGGTCTTTCAGAACACATTGCAACATGGCTCTATAAAATACATTTTTCTCGGCCCTCATCCCTTCCACTAATAGGCTACTGCCCTTAGACAAGAGATAAGGCATGTGGGGAAAGGTATGTGTCAGGTTTGGTCCGAGTGTAGTAAAATGTGGAAACCCCAGCTTAACGAAACTGCGTGGGGTCACAAAGTCCCCCGCCCCGGTGTCCGGACATAACGTACCACGGACAAAACGTACCACTTGTTTTTCGAGGACATAACGTACTGTACCCTTTTACCTACCAATACCTGTTGAATCCCTGGATAGCAGCTGGATCGTAGAACCTGAAAATGCCCCGGCTCAAAAGACCCCCCAAGTTCTACCAACAGACACAGGGATAATAGGGCCACTCGAATACCTAACAGGATGTATTAAGACTGACCAAGGCTCAGAAAAAGAAAAGACTAGCTCAAAACACAAGAATTCTTCAAGAGGAAGAAAGAATCTCAAAGGTGTGGTAAACACTAAAATACCTAGCGATGGCCCCCTTAATACACCCTTCCATCACCTCTATAAAGCATCACGCAATAATTAAAACCAAGTAATAAAGTAGTTTATTGTAAGAATAAACAAGACAGAAGAATATCAATTTCGTCGATACCACGACCAATCAAAAAAAAATCTCATTGATAATATTGGATTGTCTTTCAAAAAAAATATTACCCATTATCACAACTAACTTTTAGCTGATTAAAATATAAGGCATATTAATAATAATAATGATCAATCCCATAGGGTAAGCATTTACAAAAAGAAAAATATTATAAGACTCAAATACATTAAATTAATTTCGGTTCCTTAACGGAAATTACATCTTATACAAAAATATCCTGATTATAATTACTAATCCTACACGACATCTTCAGTAACGTTATATGTTCTTGTTATTGAACGAAGAAATTTATATGGTCTATTTACAGAATATAATTTACACAAAATTCCAGAATAATTTCAATTATTCTCTTCCCACTGACTTGATGTCACGACATTCCTTTCTGTTTAATATTATTTCATTTCTTGTTTTAGGGTAATTCTGCCGAACAGTTAAGCTAAGCAAAAATTAATCATAAAGTCAGTCTTAAATAGTTATCGGTTTCCTTTTTAAACATACATCTTATGACAAAATTGTTATATTAGTTTTACTGGAAATATTTAACCGGATATCCACTAAAGATTCCCAACAATACTGCTCAGAAAAATATTAATCTTCACACAGGCATTTTCACGATAACAGCGATAAAGTTAACTATGACCAAATATTAACCATACTAGGTTAAAACAACACCTCTCTGGGTTAAAACCCCAATCAATCTAATCCTGATTGGCACACCTGGCTCAATCCTCAACAAGAAAAATATGCTTTACAAAGCATTGCATCAATATACTTAAACACAACGACATTACTCATAGTACATGCCTCTCTAAAGTCGAACATGCACCTATAATAGGAGCCTTACTGTTATAAATCCACAATTATGCAAATCAGCTGTTTATGGTAAAAATCCTGAACAAGAAAAATATGATTCCGTAACAGATTACCAACAAAGCCCAGTGGATTTCAGAAATATTCCACCTAACTTTAAAAACTTGCCTTACATTGATTTATTACATGATCCATAATTCTTAAACGTATGACTTATAGTAAGTCGTCCCTGGGATTATCCTCGCAAATTTGGATGTCGTTCAAATACCCTCTTAATAGAGAAAAACTATTGCACTAAAGGCAATGATATCAATTTAATCCAGTGTTAACTTCATAAGAAAAAAAACTGTATATAACGCTGCCCAACCACACAAACTGAGGTTGTAAAATGATCTATAAAGATAAATTCAATCTCAAAATAAGATCCTCCCTGAATTTCCCGAACGCGAAAATGTCGATGGATTAGACCTACAGCATGGATCTAGGTTAGCAACAAAGGCTAAGCGACTAATGACCCATTAGGCAATCCATTTCGAAAATCACGCTCAGAAAACACAAGTTAAATCTGTTATTAAAAAAACTGAAGAAAATATAGTCCAAGGACTCGAAGTAACATTTAGAATAACTGGGTCCGAAAACTTCCTAATATCTTAATAAGAATACGAAAAGGAAAAATTCCCCTCAAAGAATACGATAATCCAAGCGAAAGTGCTTAAAGAACAATGCACTAGAATATGAAAACTCAACCAAAGTTCTCAAAAGAAAATTGTGTTACTAAAATGTTCTTACACAAGAAAAACTGTAGATCTTCTTCCTACATTTTGCTTCTCGACAAATAAGAATGAGCATATTAGTTTAAATACTGTAAAATACTACTGAAATTATTAATTTATTCATCAAAATTACACAAAGGATGCACTCATTTTTATGAGTCAAAATCCTGGCATCATAGAAGGTCAGTTTCGAAATGAACATCGAACCTGCACTTTCTACTCAACCATTTAAGCTACAAAATCAAATATGGCAAAGTGGTATTTATAAATGTCCACGCTACACTACTGTAACAAGTTGAAGTGATCAGTACCTTTGGCGAATCTAGATGAGGAAAAAAGGATATCGTTGGCCATAATCAGCTCCAGACCAACAGAAAATATGCTGGACTTCAACTGGGTTTCCATAGAACGAACCAAAGTCCTCCCAGGCTCGAACAACACCCGATCGGTCGAAATAGTTCCAACATATCCTGGCGATATCTTCCCATACATATTCGAATACCAACGGACGGATCGCACACAGTTTATCAGCTCGTCACGAAGCGAAGGTGAACTCGAACCGTCACTAACAAGTTCCAATATGTGAACGCGCGTGTGAACAAGTTCACGAGGGTCGACGCGGCCCCTTACAACACGAGAGTCGCGTGCACACTTCATGCTAAATGGAAGTTGCCTTCAACAAGTCCCCGCTGCACCCTGCTAATGCAGTATTCTTAAATCAATTTAGCCTACCATCGTAGTGGATATAAGCTTCATATTGTTCCTTCCCTCTGACACCTTGCTTGAGAATGTACTCTTTTCAAAAAGTATAATCACTGTGAAGAGTGAATCAAATCTAGGCTGCATTTCCACGACGGATTATATGCAGAGTTTCGTGACACATCACGGCTGAGCTCGCGGTCGTGATTATAAAAGTATCCATCCGCATGGCCCGTTAGTTGCTGTAGAAACACGGTCGCAGAGATAAACTATTACATGTTTAAGACCATGTCTGAGCCCTATTAAACACGTTTCTACTTCACGTAGAATGCTAAACGAACTAGCGTACACTTCAGCACGGTCACACGTTTTTAAAACTCCCGTTAGCTGGCGATTTTACTTTCACTGATTTCCAGCTCAACCCTCTACGCTGTCAAGTTCTATACCCATTGCGCTCTCCACGAGGTCGTCTGAGTCTCACATCTGCTTCCCCCACTTCCTCACACGTCACGAATCGATACGAAATATATCGCAGTCGAAACGTAATCAGCAGTGAGTTAACATATCATCTTCTGTTCTTCATACTTTCTTAATAATAGCTTTCTTAATAATAGCTTTCTGCCATGGAAATATATATATAGACGTATGTAGCTGCTTACATATAGCGCTAAATATGTTTTAATTTGTATTAATCACTCTCAGGTGAATCGATCGATATGGTGTTAGACACAGTCAACATGGTTATTATCGATGACCTTCGGGTTTCTCGTCGGAAACACGAGCTCTGCCGATCTCTTTCTTGATAGCATGGCTTTTTCTTGCTGCAGACCAGCTGTTATGATCGACTTCAGAGGCAAGTTAGGAAGTTACAGGGTGTTCCCAAAATACTGTAACCATGTCTGTACTTAAGCCCTTTTATGAATAATGGTGCATTTTCCCTTTGATACCTTAAATAAAAGTCTCCTCAGCTTTTATTTACACCATTCCAGGTAATCTCAGCATATGTAGCATTATTCAGTCAACACTCAGTCTATCTTCTGCACATATCTTTTCAGGTTCTTTGCATTGAAACGACCTATCATTTCTTTTTCATTTAGGCTTACTACCTCATAACAATTATTTCATTTTATTATAGTGACTTTTCTGTCATGATAATCTCTTTCTTGATAGTCGTGAACAGGTAGAATGCGTGACATCTCAGTGCTTAATTTCTTTTCGAAAATGTTTTTCCTTTGTCCCGGTCAGGCGTTCTTTCTGAACTCCGACCTTCTCTGCTAGTACTGGGTCGTGACTTATCCGGATTTTCATCCTTTCTTTCCTTCGATTTTCTTCGTCCAACCTCCGTGGACTTATCTCGCCCTCTCTTAAGCCTCTCCTGTTGCACTTTCTTATCGGATGCCTCCGTCCGATAATTGTTATATCTTGAGTACCCTTGATTTTGTCTGTTATCTCTGTTGTCACGGGTATCTCTATCATTCCTATTATATCTGTTATCTCTATTGTCTCGGGTATCTCTATCATTCCTATCATATCGGTTATCTCTATTGTCTCGGGTATCTCTATCATTCCTATTATATCTGTTATCTCGATTATTTTGATCATATCTGTAATTCCTATTATAAGGCGTTTCTCGATGATCATTCCGGTCTCGATCATTATCTCTTCGATAAAAATTTCTCTCCTCGTAGCGACGTTGCCAAGGCCTCTCCTGGGCGTCCCTACGTTGGTTTTCCCATCTCCTCTCTTCCTGATGGGTATTTCTAATAGGACCTATTCTATCATCTCTTCTTTGTTCGAAACGATCCGTCTGCTGTGTACGGTTCATCATTACCGCGTTTATAACTTTCGATTCCTGCCTGGCATTTTTGACTATAGTAGGTTGCGTCATCATACTCATATGATCTAATCGACGTAACAGGTCATCTAACGACGTTAAAGACGATACTCCGGAGGAAATAATTGATCTCCTTACTTCCGCAGGCAATTGACGTGAGATAGCTTCAGGGAGTTCTTCTTGGGTTAACGGCGGCTGAAGAAAACGGAGTTTTGCTAACTGACACGCAAAGTATTCAGCATAGCTGGTTGGTCCTGTACTGGAGTACTTGCGTGAATAGACTTCTGATCTCACATTCTGCTGGACCTCGATCGACCAAAATCTTTGTATGAAGGCCTCCGAAAACTGCTCAAAGTTGTCAAATGTGTAACGAAAAGCCCTGAACCATTGTAACGGAGCATCGGTGAGAAACCTTTCCACCATACGTAGCTCACGCTCACGTGGCACATGTGACTCCAAAAAGTAATCTCTTAATGTCTTGACAAATTCGATTGGTGTCATTCCATCCAAATTGCTAAACTTCCTAGGTTTGTCATCAAAATTTCGTATTATGGTTACATTCGGTGTCCTTTCCAATGATTTCGAAGTATAATCACCCACGCCTACGTTGGGGTTCGGAGAACTAAAAGTTTCCCTGCTTGTTCGAATGGGACTCGAATGTTCCATTTGACTGAGCCGAACGTTGGGTTCGTTGTTGGAAGATTCCTGCATCATCCTTTCCCTACCATCAGGTACTATCACTTCAGGTTGTTCAACTACAACTCGAAAATCGGACTGTAAAAGTGATCGCAATTGATCTTTTAGAGTACCGTATCTAAATTGATATGCCCCTCTAGATTAATTTGCTCGAGACCCTTTCTAATTTCGTTAATCTCGGAAGTTTTCTTCTCCCTGACCTCATTTAACTCTATCTTACTTTGGTCGACTTTAGTTTCAACACTGTTAATACGTTTCTCTAAATCGGATATGTTATTAACCTGAGTATTTTGAATTCCATCCATTCTTTTGCTTAGATCTTCCCTAACATTTATTATGTCTTTGCTATTAGTTGCAAGACCAGTGGCAAGTTTAGATTCTAACTTAGATTTCTCAACTTTAAAACATTCCTCATTAATTTTCATAATATCTTGACGAAATGTTACAATATTATCACTTATGATCCCTTTCAAATCGATGTCAAAATCATCCCTGAGAAGTTTCGTATGATCAGTGACTTGAGCTCGGAGTGTCCCCATTTCACATTTCAACTGCTCCAGGCTATTCTGGGTCTGATTAGTGTCATGGGAAAACTGCAGCTGAAGTGCTTCTAAATTTTTTTACTGAGCTTCACACTCTTTTCAAAGTCTAGTCTAATCTCAACTTGAAATTCTTTATTAGATTTTTCTAGCTCCATTAACTTAACCTCCGTCTGATTTTGACTAGATTCGATTTTTCGGACCTCTAGCTCCATTTTATTTTGACTGGATTCTATTAATCCCACATCTGTTCTTAAATCATTGATTTGGGATTGCATAATCCTTACATTAGAGTTTACATCCTTTACAGTTTCCTCAATTCCCCTTTGACTAGTCTGAATATTGTTAAGATCTGTTTGGATTGATGTTTGACTAGTTTCCATATTGTTAAGATCTGTTTGGATTGATGTTTGACTAGTTTGCATTGATGTCTGACTAGTTTGGATTCTTTCTTGGGCAACCCGTACCAATCCAACATTAGCCCGTAGTGTACTCATATCTAGTTGAGTTTTTCTATTATCATCCTGGATATCTTCGATATTAGATTCTACACTGGTAACCTTCTTTTCTACCCTTTTAGAACTGTC
The DNA here is from genome assembly GCA_946902985.2 of Meconema thalassinum. Lineage (NCBI taxonomy): Eukaryota > Metazoa > Arthropoda > Insecta > Orthoptera > Tettigoniidae > Meconema > Meconema thalassinum. The sequence goes on along the minus strand of OX336390.1, from coordinate 876,475,232 downwards.
ATTGATAGCCTTCAAGGAGGATTGCATAGTATCAATTTCCCCCCCCTGATACCTTCAGCAACTGCACCCTGCACAGTTTCAGACATATGGTCTAATGCAGATCTAGTTTGGACCTTAATATTTTCCATGTCCTGATTCAAATTGTCCATTTTATGTTGAAGAATTTCAAACATCTTCTTAACGTCACCAACAGTCACCATATTACCTTCAGACATGCTTTACTACACTTCACAAGAAATAAGAATACCACACCAACAAAGCACAGCGAGAACATCCACAAACAACCACCATTTACCATACATGCTCATTCTTATTGTCTGGCGTTACCTTAAAATAAGCTTATGTCTAAACACAAAGTGCCCCATTTAATTTGGGATCGACCATATACAAGTGCGTGTTGGTTTATATCGGTGAAGGTCTATGATTCTACCATTACTTAAATTTTAAATTTACTACAAATACTTCTATTTTAATGATGTCAGCAATGATCATCAGCCGGAAACAAGTAGAACAAATTATTAACAAAGCGTGTGGCACCACTCCAATACATAAAAAAAAATTAATAATGGTTGCAATACCGCTTGTAAGTCAAGTAGCTCGAGTATCCTCGTAATTGCTTTGTTCCATAGGAATTCCAATAGTTCGTGCCAAAATATTGGTTCACCATTATTTTGTCGCCTTGATTCATAGTCACACAAGAAACACGGTGTTCCAATTCGCGATCTGTGTTACATGATCATAAAACTAATTTCCACTATGTACTTTCAGTTTCAATTTTGGCAGAATTATGGCATTCAACTCCCTGGTATTCGCTCTGGTATTCCAGTTTTTCGAAGCCCCGCGTTGGGCGCCACCTAATGTACCCTTTTACCTACCAATACCTGTTGAATCCCTGGATAGCAGCTGGATCGTAGAACCTGAAAATGCCCCGGCTCAAAAGACCCCCCAAGTTCTACCAACAGACACAGGGATAATAGGGCCACTCGAATACCTAACAGGATGTATTAAGACTGACCAAGGCTCAGAAAAAGAAAAGACTAGCTCAAAACACAAGAATTCTTCAAGAGGAAGAAAGAATCTCAAAGGTGTGGTAAACACTAAAATACCTAGCGATGGCCCCCTTAATACACCCTTCCATCACCTCTATAAAGCATCACGCAATAATTAAAACCAAGTAATAAAGTAGTTTATTGTAAGAATAAACAAGACAGAAGAATATCAATTTCGTCGATACCACGACCAATCAAAAAAAAATCTCATTGATAATATTGGATTGTCTTTCAAAAAAAATATTACCCATTATCACAACTAACTTTTAGCTGATTAAAATATAAGGCATATTAATAATAATAATGATCAATCCCATAGGGTAAGCATTTACAAAAAGAAAAATATTATAAGACTCAAATACATTAAATTAATTTCGGTTCCTTAACGGAAATTACATCTTATACAAAAATATCCTGATTATAATTACTAATCCTACACGACATCTTCAGTAACGTTATATGTTCTTGTTATTGAACGAAGAAATTTATATGGTCTATTTACAGAATATAATTTACACAAAATTCCAGAATAATTTCAATTATTCTCTTCCCACTGACTTGATGTCACGACATTCCTTTCTGTTTAATATTATTTCATTTCTTGTTTTAGGGTAATTCTGCCGAACAGTTAAGCTAAGCAAAAATTAATCATAAAGTCAGTCTTAAATAGTTATTGGTTTCCTTTTTAAACATACATCTTATGTCAAAATTGTTATATTAGTTTTACTGGAAATATTTAACCGGATATCCACTCAAGATTCCCAACAATACTGCTCAGAAAAATATTAATCTTCACACAGGCATTTTCACGATAACAGCGATAAAGTTAACTATGACCAAATATTAACCATACTAGGTTAAAACAACACCTCTCTGGGTTAAAACCCCAATCAATCTAATCCTGATTGGCACACCTGGCTCAATCCTCAACAAGAAAAATATGCTTTACAAAGCATTGCATCAATATACTTAAACACAACGACATTACTCATAGTACATGCCTCTCTAAAGTCGAACATGCACCTATAATAGGAGCCTTACTGTTATAAATCCACAATTATGCAAATCAGCTGTTTATGGTAAAAATCCTGAACAAGAAAAATATGATTCCGTAACAGATTACCAACAAAGCCCAGTGGATTTCAGAAATATTCCACCTAACTTTAAAAACTTGCCTTACATTGATTTATTACATGATCCATAATTCTTAAACGTATGACTTATAGTAAGTCGTCCCTGGGATTATCCTCGCAAATTTGGATGTCGTTCAAATACCCTCTTAATAGAGAAAAACTATTGCACTAAAGGCAATGATATCAATTTAATCCAGTGTTAACTTCATAAGAAAAAAAACTGTATATAACGCTGCCCAACCACACAAACTGAGGTTGTAAAATGATCTATAAAGATAAATTCAATCTCAAAATAAGATCCTCCCTGAATTTCCCGAACGCGAAAATGTCGATGGATTAGACCTACAGCATGGATCTAGGTTAGCAACAAAGGCTAAGCGACTAATGACCCATTAGGCAATCCATTTCGAAAATCACGCTCAGAAAACACAAGTTAAATCTGTTATTAAAAAAACTGAAGAAAATATAGTCCAAGGACTCGAAGTAACATTTAGAATAACTGGGTCCGAAAACTTCCTAATATCTTAATAAGAATACGAAAAGGAAAAATTCCCCTCAAAGAATACGATAATCCAAGCGAAAGTGCTTAAAGAACAATGCACTAGAATATGAAAACTCAACCAAAGTTCTCAAAAGAAAATTGTGTTACTAAAATGTTCTTACACAAGAAAAACTGTAGATCTTCTTCCTACATTTTGCTTCTCGACAAATAAGAATGAGCATATTAGTTTAAATACTGTAAAATACTACTGAAATTATTAATTTATTCATCAAAATTATTGTGGTGTTTGAAGCCATATTTTCATTGTTGCCTTAGTAAACAAGAGTTTAGTGCTTTTCAGTCGGTCAACACGAATGTACCCAAAAGAGATGGGTTATGCCCTAATCCTGAAATAAATTACATGAGATTAATAAAACACTAGGATGACCAGTTTCGATCGTCAAGCGATCATCATCAGATCCAATACACTTAGGCTATAAAATCTATGTTTGAAATACAGGTGAAAATATTTACAATATGTACAATTATTTAGTTGCAGTATTGGTACTGCAACTGTCAGTGTATGCTAAATGCAGTATATATGTTAGGTGAAATGCTAAATGGTGATGGCTATCCGGAGATTGTACTTTAGAGAGATTATATGGTTGTAAACTATGGTTAAACTATAAAATTTTAGGCTAACTACTTATCTGATTGTCTTCCGTACTACAGCTATTCGCAGTTTCCGTGCTCACTTGAACTCGCTGTGCGGTCGACTGCGGTGGTTATCTTAACGACTGGTTTTTCCCTGCCTTCCCCCCCCTGTCCCTACGTGCTGTGGGGAGTGATCGCGATGTGTTTATGTGAGGTGTTGCCAACCTAGATAAGATGTATGTTATTGAATGAGGTGGATCTACAACTATTAAAGACCGTGGATTAGTCCTCGCCACGCGTGGAGCATAACCCATTCGAACTAAGCGTTGACGGTCTTATGAGGACGTCCCGGCACCTTTAATACTGCCTCTAATATGGGCCTTGGTTTATTGCAGAAGAAAAGTACATCGTACACCTGATCCAGATAACATTTACCTATTAAAAACCCCCTAATTTCCCCCCTTTTTTATCTAGCTTGGCTGTGTCGCTAAATTGTGTTTTGTTTCCGACAGGGTGTGTTTTTTAGTAGCGTGAAGAGGGGTGAGCTCTCCATGAACGTGTGTTCATTTAGATTGTTGGGATTGTTTCGTTTGTCTAGGTGTATCTCGATTGCTTCCTTTATGTCAAGAGCTCTGCCTTTCGATTCGTGATGGATTATTTTAAGGTCCGACTCTATGTTGGTAAAGCTATGCCCTGCGTCACACATATGTTCGCACACGGCTGAATGTGTTCCGTATCTTATTGCATTTCTATGTTCATTATAACGTGTGTCTACTCGCCTTCCACTCTGCCCGATGTAATTAGCTTGACAATCGGTGTCTTGGCACGTTATAGAATATACCCCTGACCTTGAATACGGGTCACGTTTATTTAGATTACTATTTAGGAGGTGCCTAGCGGTTGTGTTTTTCGTCGTGAAAGCTATCTTTATGCCTTGCTTTTTGAATAGGTTAGTGATTTTATATGTGTTCGCATTCACATAGTTGAAACGCGCAAATTTTTTCTCATTACTGTCCGGTTTGGGAATCGTTTTATCTTTATTTTTATGTTTGGCTATAATTTGATTTATTTTGCTTGGCGAGAAGTTGTTTTCCTTTGCTATTTGCATAATCGTTCTTATTTCCTTATTATAGTTGTCTTTTGACATGGGTATGTTTAAAGCCCTATGCACCATTGAATTGAAACCCGCTAGTTTGTGCGTACTGGGGTGATTAGACTGATTGTCGATTGCATGCGAGGTTTGTGTTGCTTTCCGGAATATGGAATATGAAAGGTCGTTGTCTTTACGTTCAATAGTTATATCGAGATAATTTATTTTCCGGTCTATTTCGGATTCCTTAGTGAATTTGATAGAATGGTGAAGGCTATTAATGGATTGGAGAATTGTTTCTTCGCTTGTTAGTTCAGTATCGTAGATGCAGATTACATCATCTACGTATCTTTTCCATATTACTATTCCCTTTGTTGAAGTCTTTTCTAAGAACGCATTTTCTAGTGCATTGATGAAGATGTCAGCGATTAACCCACTTAGTGGCGATCCCATTGCTAGGCCTTCTCTCTGTGTGTATATTTTATTGTCGAATTGAAACACGTTTTGGGTGAGAACGACCCTCAGTAATCCAACAATTCGGTAAAAGAAATTGAAGAGATTGTGAGATTACTGAGGGTCGTTCTCACCCAAAACGTGTTTCAATTCGACAATAAAATATACACACAGAGAGAAGGCCTAGCAATGGGATCGCCACTAAGTGGGTTAATCGCTGACATCTTCATCAATGCACTAGAAAATGCGTTCTTAGAAAAGACTTCAACAAAGGGAATAGTAATATGGAAAAGATACGTAGATGATGTAATCTGCATCTACGATACTGAACTAACAAGCGAAGAAACAATTCTCCAATCCATTAATAGCCTTCACCATTCTATCAAATTCACTAAGGAATCCGAAATAGACCGGAAAATAAATTATCTCGATATAACTATTGAACGTAAAGACAACGACCTTTCATATTCCATATTCCGGAAAGCAACACAAACCTCGCATGCAATCGACAATCAGTCTAATCACCCCAGTACGCACAAACTAGCGGGTTTCAATTCAATGGTGCATAGGGCTTTAAACATACCCATGTCAAAAGACAACTATAATAAGGAAATAAGAACGATTATGCAAATAGCAAAGGAAAACAACTTCTCGCCAAGCAAAATAAATCAAATTATAGCCAAACATAAAAATAAAGATAAAACGATTCCCAAACCGGACAGTAATGAGAAAAAATTTGCGCGTTTCAACTATGTGAATGCGAACACATATAAAATCACTAACCTATTCAAAAAGCAAGGCATAAAGATAGCTTTCACGACGAAAAACACAACCGCTAGGCACCTCCTAAATAGTAATCTAAATAAACGTGACCCGTATTCAAGGTCAGGGGTATATTCTATAACGTGCCAAGACACCGATTGTCAAGCTAATTACATCGGGCAGAGTGGAAGGCGAGTAGACACACGTTATAATGAACATAGAAATGCAATAAGATACGGAACACATTCAGCCGTGTGCGAACATATGTGTGACGCAGGGCATAGCTTTACCAACATAGAGTCGGACCTTAAAATAATCCATCACGAATCGAAAGGCAGAGCTCTTGACATAAAGGAAGCAATCGAGATACACCTAGCCAAACGAAACAATCCCAACAATCTAAATGAACACACGTTCATGGAGAGCTCACCCCTCTTCACGCTACTAAAAAACACACCCTGTCGGAAACAAAACACAATTTAGCGACACAGCCAAGCTAGATAAAAAAGGGGGGAAATTAGGGGTTTTTAATAGGTAAATGTTATCTGGATCAGGTGTACGATGTACTTTTCTTCTGCAATAAACCAAGGCCCATATTAGAGGCAGTATTAAAGGTGCCGGGACGTCCTCATAAGACCGTCAACGCTTAGTTCGAATGGGTTATGCTCCACGCGTGGCGAGGACTAATCCACGGTCTTTAATAGTTGTAGATCCACCTCATTCAATAACATACATCTTATCTAGGTTGGCAACACCTCACATAAACACATCGCGATCACTCCCCACAGCACGTAGGGACAGGGGGGGAAGGCAGGGAAAAACCAGTCGTTAAGATAACCACCGCAGTCGACCGCACAGCGAGTTCAAGTGAGCACGGAAACTGCGAATAGCTGTAGTACGGAAGACAATCAGATAAGTAGTTAGCCTAAAATTTTATAGTTTAACCATAGTTTACAACCATATAATCTCTCTAAAGTACAATCTCCGGATAGCCATCACCATTTAGCATTTCACCTAACATATATACTGCATTTAGCATACACTGACAGTTGCAGTACCAATACTGCAACTAAATAATTGTACATATTGTAAATATTTTCACCTGTATTTCAAACATAGATTTTATAGCCTAAGTGTATTGGATCTGATGATGATCGCTTGACGATCGAAACTGGTCATCCTAGTGTTTTATTAATCTCATGTAATTTATTTCAGGATTAGGGCATAACCCATCTCTTTTGGGTACATTCGTGTTGACCGACTGAAAAGCACTAAACTCTTGTCATCAAAATTACACAAAGGATGCACTCATTTTTATGAGTCAAAATCCTGGCATCATAGAAGGTCAGTTTCGAAATGAACATCGAACCTGCACTTTCTACTCAACCATTTAAGCTACAAAATCAAATATGGCAAAGTGGTATTTATAAATGTCCACGCTACACTACTGTAACAAGTTGAAGTGATCAGTACCTTTGGCGAATCTAGATGAGGAAAAAAGGATATCGTTGGCCATAATCAGCTCCAGACCAACAAAAAATATGCTGGACTTCAACTGGGTTTCCATAGAACGAACCAAAGTCCTCCCAGGCTCGAACAACACCCGATCGGTCGAAATAGTTCCAACATATCCTGGCGATATCTTCCCATACATATTCGAATACCAACGGACGGATCGCACACAGTTTATCAGCTCGTCACGAAGCGAAGGTGAACTCGAACCGTCACTAACAAGTTCCAATATGTGAACGCGCGTGTGAACAAGTTCACGAGGGTCGACGCGGCCCCTTACAACACGAGAGTCGCGTGCACACTTCATGCTAAATGGAAGTTGCCTTCAACAAGTCCCCGCTGCACCCTGCTAATGCAGTATTCTTAAATCAATTTAGCCTACCATCGTAGTGGATATAAGCTTCATATTGTTCCTTCCCTCTGACACCTTGCTTGAGAATGTACTCTTTTCAAAAAGTATAATCACTGTGAAGAGTGAATCAAATCTAGGCTGCATTTCCACGACGGATTATATGCAGAGTTTCGTGACACATCACGGCTGAGCTCGCGGTCGTGATTATAAAAGTATCCATCCGCATGGCCCGTTAGTTGCTGTAGAAACACGGTCGCAGAGATAAACTATTACATGTTTAAGACCATGTCTGAGCCCTATTAAACACGTTTCTACTTCACGTAGAATGCTAAACGAACTAGCGTACACTTCAGCACGGTCACACGTTTTTAAACTCCCGTTAGCTGGCGATTTTACTTTCACTGATTTCCAGCTCAACCCTCTACGCTGTCAAGTTCTATACCCATTGCGCTCTCCACGAGGTCGTCTGAGTCTCACATCTGCTTCCCCCACTTCCTCACACGTCACGAATCGATACGAAATATATCGCAGTCGAAACGTAATCAGCAGTGAGTTAACATATCATCTTCTGTTCTTCATACTTTCTTAATAATAGCTTTCTTAATAATAGCTTTCTGCCATGGAAATATATATAGCCTATAGACGCATGTAGCTGCTTACATATAGCGCTAAATATGTTTTAATTTGTATTAATCACTCTCAGGTGAATCGATCGATATGGTGTTAGACACAGTCAACATGGTTATTATCGATGACCTTCGGGTTTCTCGTCGGAAACACGAGCTCTGCCGATCTCTTTCTTGATAGCATGGCTTTTTCTTGCTGCAGACCAGCTGTTATGATCGACTTCAGAGGCAAGTTAGGAAGTTACAGGGTGTTCCCAAAATACTGTAACCATGTCTGTACTTAAGCCCTTTTATGAATAATGGTGCAGTACCACCTACAGTAGGTCGTTATCTACCTAAGAACGATTTTCCCGTAATCCCCAAATATTTACGCTAGGACATAACGTACCACTTGATGTCAGACGGGCATTCCAGTTACAGGTTCATTAGCACATAAACATCAGTGGCGATCACACTGTGCGGCTTTAAACATTTTGGTATTGTAACCTGGAGTAGTGTACAACGAGTAAGGGCGGTTTATGTGCGCACTTCGACGGATGAATTACTAATTGTGCATTGAAAGTTCAAAGAGAAAGAAGAAATATGTCAAGTATGATGAACGGCTTGGCAGAATAATGAAGCGGTATGAAGAGAATGGAAACTTGAAATCTTGATTGAGAGCTCTCTCTCATATTCGCAGAACTTAGAATGAAACATCCCATGACGAACTTGCTATTCGCTAGGATATAAAACCCACAAAAGACAATTTAAAAATAATAATAAAAAAAAGAAAAATGACCAGAGCTTAACCACAGCTGATTTTAAACACGCCAAAATGTTTATATACATTTTGCCAGTCCAAGGCCTGGATAAAGTGTGGTGGGAATCCAAAAACGTATCATATTTTATATTAGTTTATGTAATATTATTGCCTACGTATTTATTACCGGGATTAATTGAGCAATACCGAGCAAGTGGCCGTGACGTTAGGGTTTCATGCACCCTAAATACTTCCCACTCTTTCAAGTGGTACGTTATGTCCTCTCCTAAATATTTTAAGGTCATTAGCTGACTTTTTGCAGGTAATCAGCCGGCCAAGTGGTACGTTAAGTTCGGTGGCACATTATGTCCGTGGTACGTTATGTCCTATAACCTATAACTAGAGCCCTGCGCGGATAGACAAAACGTTATCCGCATTCGCCCCGCATCCGCACGACTTTTATCCGCTTCCACCCCGCATCCAAGCGACTTCTTTCCACACGTAGAGCTTTCTGCACATTTTCTGCTGGGTAGGATTTTTTCTCCGTTTTCCGCGTATAATTTCTTGGCATCTGGAGAACAAACACGGAAAAATTTTGCCATTAATGTCGCGTTATATTTACTTGTATCATATATGTTCTGCGCACCATTACCCCACTCTGCTTTTAAAAGGTAACTCACTGAACCCCGGTAAACTAATCTACTGTATTATATTGAAAAATAAATACATTCAAAACCACTGTAAACACTGGCACTTAAAAGTACATTTAATTTTAAATAACTGAATCACAACTGTAGGCTTACCTTCTTATTTGCTGGCTACAGAAAATAAAATGCAACGTGTTAAGTTTCTTCATCCAAGCCTCACAGTTATCACATAGCAACTGGGATCATGCTGACTGTCCCTTTCCCTATCTGATGTGATAGGTACGATGACAGCTTGAGGGTAGCAGTGAACTGAGTTGCTAGTTGTACTACCAACTCGAAAAACATAGATGCGCACGATTACGCAACTTTCCCCATGATATTCAACAAGTTCGGATTGTATTCTAAAAACTATCCGCAAATTTACTCCAAACATTATCCGCGGCTTATCCGCTATCCGCAAAGCCATGCAAGGTATATCCGCATGGCGAAAAATGTTGCGGATATCCGCGGGTCTATCCGCGGATATCCGCGCAGGGATTTACCTATAACCAGCCCCCCTTAATGACCGGGAAATTCCTGTCTTGAGATAAGATGATGATGATGATAATTGTTGTTTCAAGGGGACTAACATCTGGGTTATCGGCCCCCAATGGTTTGGGTGATAAAGAAAATGAAGATGGAACTAAACCTAGAACTAACTACATACTTACAAACTAGAAGAAGAAATGGAAAACAAAGATAAGAATAAGGGAAACGAAAGACAGAAGGAAAGGAAATGCCCTCAACACTCGAAGAATGAGAATTAAGGGACTTGGAAGAAAGGAGAGCCAGGAAAGGCAGAGAGGAAAGGTAAAGAGAAGAGGGACCGCCCCAAAGGCAATGGAAGAAGGAGAAAAACCGAACCCAGCTCGGGAATCCCTCGGGGTCGCCAACTCCCGAACTCACCAGACGTGAGCCCTTGAGGGTGTAGCACAATCCAGGGTGCACCATAAGTGGTGGGGCTACACACACACTGCCTCCTTGAGGGCCTTGAGCAGAAGGCAGGAGATACAATGAAAAGACAACAAGAGGTCTGACCCCAAGAAGAACGAGGGATCAGGAAGATAAGACAAGGGCCAATTAAGGCGGGAAAGTGAGAGTCTCCGTAAGCCTCGGTCACCCTAATACCGTCGGGGTCAGAAAAGAACACGAGTTGACCAAGGCAGGTCGACAGGAAAGATAACAGAGAGGAGCCTAGCACAAGTGAGTGGAAGTAATGCCGAACTCAGCTGGGATCCCTTGGTCGCCAACGCACGTCACACTAGATGTGAGCCCCTGGGGGGCAATTTTATTAAAGAAGTGCAAGGGCACTTAGTTCCCACTCGTTGAAGCGTGTTGCGTCGACAAAAATCCAGAGACATAGTTAGCTGCAAGGGCACTTATAGGCTACTCCGTTCAAGCAATCTGCAAAGTGTCAGTGTGAAAACACGCAGTCTGCGCGCGGGAGTGACTCGGCTGACTGGTCCAATGAGGCGCGATGTTGTTGTTGTTGTTGTTGTTGTTTGAGTCTTCAGTCTTTTGACTGGTTTGATGCAGCTCTCCATGCCTCCCTGTCCTGAGCTAATATGCATAGAGAGGTTTCAGCCGTGCAGCAGAACGCAGTGTAGCCATTAGTTGGCTAAAGTTATAAATATTTTAACCGTCTATAAGACAAGTAATGAATTGATTTATTCTGTAAGGCTGCTACTCCACTGAATAACTAGCGCAGGAAGGTGGCGCGACCTTAACTACAACCAACTCTTGCACTGGCCTGGCTGCCAAGCTCCGCCCATCGCATTCTCTTTTCACTTTCTCCGTGTGACGTCATGCGCAATCCTACTCTACAGATTCCGTGGATGAGATATTTTGAATTTTATTTTATTTTCACCAAGCGCCAGAAAGTTGGCCGTAGACCTGTTGAAATGAATCGTCCCCACATTTGCCTGATAGTGAAAATATGAAACCACAAAACCCATTTTCAGGATGGCAGAGGTGGTATTCGAACCCATGCTCTCCTGGTCCCAGCGGGTTAGTGCTCTCATTCACCGTGGCCAGTTCCAATTTAATTAATGTGAACGGTTCATGTGGAAGAGAGTGAACACGATAATATGTCAAACTGGGGCGGCTGATTAGTGTTGGGGACAGCCATAAAGAACGTAACGTATGTAATACGACCACATCCGAGCGAGGTCTGGAGAGATCAAATCTTAATGAATCGTTGCAGTAATGGTGGTGCAGCTGGCGAGGGTGGGGTGGTGGGGTGGGGGTGGTCTACCTGATGGCAGGCTCGCGTGACCACCTAACGATCTCACATTTTATTGCTGACCGCACTCTGGTTCAACAACCACGTCCTATCTTCAGAATATTTGACTTTAAGGAATACTAGTACATTATGCAACGAGCCTATAATGGCAATAATTGAGACATGAGTATGCGTATGCCAGTTGCATACGACTGTTTATGGTCGACGAGAATTATAACTTTATTATATGTTTTAACATAAATATATGTGGGATTCAGTAACTTCAGTTAGTGAACAGAGCGCGCTGGGTGGTTTGCTGACTGAACAGTGCGCATGCGTGGGTCAAAGAATTTCGAAAGCAGAGACCATTTACTTTGCCTGGCAATGCTATTGTTTGCAGCCTGCATGATGTCTAGTGCCGATCAGAACTAGCATTCACTAATATTGTCACCGAAGTCGTTTGAAAGCAATGAGCTGTGTAGAAATTGGGGTTGGGGATATTAAGGTACAGTGCTATTTCTTGTCTCTGGACAGATTATTTACGAGAACATATGGGACGGTGCACTTTCCATGTCTGTAATTTATGTAGAAGGATGCTGTGTTGCTAACTGCTGGACGTAGATTCATAAATTTCTTGCATATGTCATAGTATTTTCTTGTTACCGTAAAGGTTCGCGCTGATTCTGTCTCTGTGTTTGGGTTTGTAACTACAATGGTTGATCCGATATCCAATTTGAACTTTCAAATCATGTAATTCATGTCCGACATGTTGGATTTTGAGCGCATGCGTGAAGCTATCCTTACCTAATTGGTCAATGAATGAGCTCTGATTGGCTGGAGCAAATGTTTCATAATGAGGAATAGTACTTTAATGACCATCATTATGATACAGTTTTCTGACATATAATATTTACATTCGACATCGTCGAACATAAAATATTCTATATACCAGGGTTGGGTAAAAAACGTTTCCATGGGCCTACTAACTTCGTTACTATTACAGTTACTTCAAGATAATAGTAACAAAGTTGCAGCTACGACTAGGATCATCTTTGTAATTTTTTACCCTTTTGCCACTACGTGAGAGATGAAACACCTTTATCCTGCTAAGGCTGTGCCTAGGACATTCCTGCTGTGAAAGTCTGTAGCGCAACAAGTGCTGGAGTTGGAAGTTGGAATCTAATTAAACAGCGCGTGTTAACCAGGTTAGAGCCTCTCTGACACGTGCCGTCCCCTCCCCTCCCCCGCACCAGTGCAAATTGGATTGCATCAGTCTTTCTTCCAAGGTTTTGTTTGTAATTAATAGGGCTCGGATTTTTAAGAGCTAAAAATCGGGAAAATATTTTTTTTAATCTGAAATTTGTGACAAAAAAAAAATATTTATTTATAATAGTGCATTAACTTAATGTGAATATAAACAATATGCAGTACTCAAGAATTCAATTTATTCTATGTCTCACTGACTGCTGAAGCATTACAATACACAACGAGATACATCTTCAGGTTGTCCATCACAAATGACCGACGATTATCGCGAAACACTTCCTCTGAAGGCGCGAAACTGAGGCAATATGTTTCTTACCCTTCAGGTGTTGTGTAACTTGAGATCGCTGTTCAGCCTTGATTGCTTTCCCACATGGTTGGCAGTACAGAACAGAAGTAGAATTATCTTTAAATTCTGCAACTGACGATAACTTGTAGCTGTTTTTACTTTAGGCATCATCGAACTGCCTTACACTTCACAGTGCCAGAAATGAACTGCATGTGAGTGACACTAGTTCCAGGTAGCTGGGAGAGGGGGAGGTCTAGCACGTGTTGCAATATGGCTATGGACAAGGAAATCCCCGGCTTCCACAGTGAGTGGCACGGGGCGTCAAGTTAAGAATAACACAGTTGCAAGCTGACATACGCTCTGCATGAAGATTAGATAGCTCACAGGTTCTTCCCCGTTGAAGTAACTCAGAACAAAAATGCAATAAACAGAAAGATTTTAGCGTACTGATTTTAAAAAAAGGTAAATAGTATGTCTTTGTATGTGCTAATAGGCGAAAAGCAGCATTTTTCTAGGTTTATGCCGTGTCTTGTGTGGGATTTCGCCTAGGAATTCCAAGATAGACTCATCAGATTAGTGATGATGCATACCCAATTAAATGATGACAGTGTCATTATGGACGTTCGCTGCACTGTTCACAACATAACTATACTGTATACTTAGTGGTTCTACAACATTCACTGAATTGCTGCCTCCAATCTGGTATGGCCTTCTGCTTGTAGACGGTTGTCAGTATGTTTCATAGCTACGGGAAGTTCGGTTTTCTAGTCAACATGGGATTGGCCATAATAGTAACACATAACTTACAGGGTGATGCAAATCTTTTTTGAGTGTGCAATTGTGAAGTATTGTAAGAAGTAATACATGTTTGCAGTTATTGATGATGATGATGATAATTGTTGTTTTGAGGGGCCTAACATCTAGGTTATCGGCTCCTAATGGTTTGGGTGATGTGAAAGATTAAGTGAGAATGAAAAATATAACTAATACTAACTACAGACTCACATACTAGAAGAAGAAATGGTAAACAAATAAAGGGCAGGAAGAAACGAAATGCCCTCAATCCTCGAAGAATGAGGATTTATTTGGAAGGAAGGAGAGCCATGAAAGGCAGATAAGAAAGGGGAAAGAGGAGAGGGCCCACCCGAAAGTCAGTGGAAAAAGGAAAAAAAAAACTAAACCCAGCTCAGGAATCTCTCGAGATCGCTAACTCCTGAACTCACCAGCCGTGAGCCCTTGAGGATGTAGCAATATCCTGGGTGCACCAGAAGTGGTGGGGCTACATACACTCTGCCTCATTGAGGGCCTAGAGCAGAAGGCAGGAGATAACATACCCGGACCCCCAAAGGAGTAGCGAACTGCGTGCTACCTCCTTTAACCTCCCTATAGAGGCTTCCAAAAAGATATATATTGGCTTTCATGGGCAAGGAATTAAAACACAGCATTTTTTTCTAGGTTTTTGCCATGTCTTGTGTGGGGTTTCACCTAGGAACACCAAGATAGGCTCATCAGCGGCCTCTTGGTGTCTATCCTCGGACCCCTATAGGAGTAGCGGACGGATACCAAGAGCCCGCTGATGACCCGGGTTTGATTCCCGGCTCTGCCAAGAAATTTAATTCTCATCAGAGGGCTGGAACCGGGTACACTCAGCCTCGTGGGGATAAACTGAGAAGAGGTGGGTTCGATTCCTATCTTAGACATCCTGGAAGTGGTTTTCCGTGGTTTCCCACCCCTACTCCAAGAAAATGCCAGGATGGTACCTAACTAAAGGCCACGGCCGCTTTCTTTTCAAATGCTACCGCAAATACAAATATAAACACTAGTACAGACATCACAGTGACACAGGTAATCAGACAACTTCTACGCACACCCAAGTATACGGGGCTACATGACCAAGATGTTGCATATCCCCTACGGAATCAACAAGTATTTTCCCTGGATTTGGAGACGCCTGAGCGTAGGAGTTTTGCTCTGGATGGTTTCTTTATGTGTCGTCAAATCTATGGCGTACCAAGCGCATCAACTCTCAGAAAGAAGATGCTGTCCCACTTCGTAGCCATGGTCGTTAAATTGGGCAGCTGCAACAAGTCCGGAGAGTGTAGGTTCAATTTCCGGCGCTGCCAGCGGCTGTCCTGAGTGTGGTTTTCCCCGAGTTTTACCACAATCCCCCCAGGCAAATATTGGGACAATACTTTATGTCAAGTCCCGGGACACCTACCTTATCCCTGTCCCTAATATAGCTGTAGGAAGTCCTCTCCTTCGCGCTCATAACGCTGCAAGTGCGTACGAGAAGCGTCATATCGCAGCCATTTCTGCATGTCGGTTAAGTCATGTGGAACCCATTTTGACGCAATTTTCCTCATTTTCAGGCAGTCCTTCAGGATGTGGAGGACAGTCGAATTTGCCAGTCCTGTATCGTGCGCTAATTCCCGAAGCGTTACGTTCCGATCCGCCTCCACTAACGCGGGCACCATCTGTACATTTTCATCACTTACTGGTGGGTGATCACATCCAGGCATGTCATCCACACGTTCGCACCCATCTCGAAAGGCTGCAACCCATCTTGCTACCGTTCTGTAAGGTAACGCAGATGCACCGCACGCCTCTTGCAGTCCTTGGTGGCACTCTCGAGCCGTGCGACCTCTAGCACACTGAATTTTTATCCACATTCTCTGCTCCTGCTTCGAAAACATTGCGACCATCTTGCACGAGCTCTTGCCCACAACTACTCATCTAACAGGCACCACTGCATACGAACGGGGGACGGACGAAGTCATGTGCTCTAAGGGAGGGGATACAGTTTAGCTACTTTTGGTAACAATGGCAGAGTCCAACACCGTTGCAACATAAAGCAGCAGCATCGTTACCAAAACTAAAAAAAAGCAACCCTTGTATATATTTTGAATGTGTCGGAAGGCTGATTCAATTTTGACACGTGTTAAAATGGCGATTTATTGCGTTCAACCCATTCACCGAAGTACTCGCACCTTTCCACTTTCAAGATTCCACCGTGGGTAGTCAGAATATTATTATTAATATTATTATTAATATTATTATTATTATTTACTAGCAGAAGTACCCGTTCTTCGAACGGTGTTCGTTGTTAACACCAGGCATTATCAATTGAGCTACTGTTGCAATGGTTAGCGGTTTGTCATTCCTTCAAGTTTATCAGAACGAAGTTAGTTTTCTGGGAATATAACACATACGGTTAATTTAAGGTCCTTAAAATGTAGTTTTCGGAGACCCTTTATAGATTCCCGAATTTTGTGTCTCACATTGAAAAGCGCAACATATGCTTCGGTCGTCCTTCTAGGATAATTTTTATATTTCGCCTATTTTAGCATGTATTGAGACGATTTTCTCTATATCCACCCTTCTACTGTATGAAAAGTGCGGTGAAGAGTTTTATAAATGATGAGTGTATTGACTCTCATGGTTACCATACCTAATTTTACGATGCTCCAAGCATCCGAACACGAGTTATAGGCGTAGGCTACATAAAGATACAAAGAAAGACAGACAGACAGACAGACAATTCTATTGTCTACAACATATTACCGAGATATCCAAATATGGGTATATCTACCACACAGTATCAAACAAAATCATCCTTACGATGAACCCGTTTGTCGACACACAAAAAAAGTTAAAATGTGCTCTCAGACTAAATTCACCTAACGTGTACTTCCTGACGTGAAATAGATTTGAAAGCCTTGTAGACGAAACGCAATACACGTCACATAAAAACTGACCCTCTACGTTGTGCTTGGTGCCCATACACAGGAAGACCCCTTTCATAAATTATAAAGGCCTGTGGTGCATGAAAATTCACGTTCTTTAGCCTCAAATTGCCCAAATTCCTAAAAGCCGCAAAAAAAAGGTGGTTCAATTCAAGAATTTTTGAAAATAATGTTGCTGTTTGGAGATATAATAGACTTTCTGTAATATATGTCGAACTTGAAAATTGCATGAAAAAATTCTAGGTTACCCCTTCACCCCCTTAATTGCATTGATGAATTGTACAGTCTACGTTAGTTCCGTGATAACCTTATAGCCATTTGCAAACTTTCACAGAAATGTAATAAATGGAGTGACATTGCTTCTTACAGAAATAGAAGGAAAGTTGTAAGCCACCCCTTGATATAATGTTCTCATGGTTACCGATTAGCATTCCTTCATTAGTTTGTTAAATTAAATTAAATTAGTTTTCTGGGAATATTTCAGAAACTGTTGGATTTAGAGCCTTATAATGTAGTTTTCGAAGACCCTTTAGGGCCCCCGAGTTTTGTTTCTGGCACCGAGGGGATTTGTCTCATCGTTGTACGCCATAATATAATACTAATAATAATATAATTTCGGGAGAAATTATAACACCTATTTTTTAAATTATTAATGCAGCCAATGGCCATGTACTTTTCTTTTCAAGACGGGTCAGGGAAGGGATATTATCAGAGAAAGAAGCATTCAATCACGCATGAGCAAAATGGAAATGACCTACCATTTAACTAAGGACATCTATAAGGAAAGGTCAATATCCTTCAACGCAAAACTAAAACATTACTGCAGTGTCATCCGTCCGAAGGTCTTGCATGCTTCTGAATGCCTCACGATGAACAAAAAAAGGCTTGGTCGAGAAACTGGAGGCCAAAGAAAGAAACATTTTGAGAAAGATATTGGGTTCCATCAAAGACAATAGGGAATGCAGAAGACGGCATAACCATGAACTATATACTCATGTGGAGATGATAAGTAACTTCATCCGGAAGAGAAGGATACAATTTCTTGGGCATGTGAAACGAATGAGCCCAGCGAGACTGACCAACCGCAACATAACTTACTTTCAGGTGAGGAAAACAAAATGGGCCTGGTTCATTGAACTGGATAAAGATCTGAAAGAAGTGGGGATTACACCAATAGACATTCAGGAGCGCGCCCCACTCAAAAGGAAACTTCAAGCTTGCAAAAGTTTCCAAGAAAAAACCGAAGCTGAAAACGGGAAAGATTTGGACCCAGGAACGGAAGGAAGTCCACCGAGAACGAATGCGGGCGTACTGGGCAAACATCAAAGCCAATAGGAAACAGTGGGAATGACGCGGTCCATAGATGGCCTATACGAAATGAATGAATGAATGAATAATATGGGGATAGGAATATAATAGACCTGCCGTACCACACCCGCAGGTGTAAATCGCGTGAAAGAATTCTAGAGTACCCCTTGATCCCCTTAAGCGCGTTAAACGTATTGATGAATTTTACGGCTTAACTTGGTTCCGTGATAACCTTCTAGCCGTTTGCAAACTTTCACACTAATGTAATTAATGGAATTGCATTGCGTCTTACAGCAATAGATGGAACTCTGAGAATCTGTTGCCATGGTTACTGGCTTATATTTGTTCATTGGTTTATTACATGAAATTAGTTTTCTGGGAATATCTCAAAAACGGTTGGTCTTAGGGCCTTAAAATGTGATTTTCGGGTACCCGAGTTTTGTCTCTCACATTGAGGGGCTGAAAATGAGCTTTGTCTCGTCCTTCTACGCCTATTTCAGCATGTATTTTAAGGGGGTAGGCCCCCTTTTATGAGGGGTACGGAGAAGAGTTATATCAATGATAAGTGTCGTGCCTCTGATGGATATCTGTACTAAATTTTACGTTGATACACCCAGCCGTTCTCGAGTTATAAGGGAACAAAGTTGTCCACAGACGAACAAACAAACAAACAAACAGACAGACTGACAGACGAAAAAAAAATCGCGCGCATCCATCAAAAACAGTCTGAAACGCGTAAACAACTCAATTTTCCGTAGAAATTCAGAGAAAAACAGACAAACTTTCATTTTTATATAGTGAGAGATATACTTCACCGGTCGGTGTTGACCGTGTTTTATTGCACAAATTTAGGTTTCACTCGCTAACCGTTGGAGTTATACGAAAAGTGATAAGGACCTTTCGGATAGAAAATTAAATGTTAAAGCTCATGTATGCCATCAAAAGTTTGCTATTTCTTAGCGTTCTCTTTTTATTTGAAATGGAATTATGAAATTTTGAAACCAAAGGGTGTAGTGACGTCACAAATGTCTGTTTTACTCGCTAACCGTTGGAGATACACGAAAAGTGATAAGGACCTTTTGGATAGGAAATTAAATTTCAAAGCTCGTATGTGCCATCAAAAGTTTGCTATTTGCTACCGTTCTCTTTTTATTTGACATGGAAATATGAAATTTTGAAACCAAAGGGTGTAGTGACGTCACTAAAATGGTCGCCATTTTTTAATAGTGCAAAATTTCGAAATCAAAAGTATCCTATATGTAAACCTGGTAAATCAGCTACATCCATGCAAAATTTTATTTAAATCGGACCAGTGGTTCTTGCGTTATCGAGTAACAGACAGACAGACAGACAGAAAGACAGACACACACCATCTCATTTTTAGCCTACTTTCGATTTTTGCAAAAAATGAAAGTAGACTTATGAGATCAACACAGGGCGAAAAAAGTGTGTCTGTCTGTGTGTGTGTATGTGTGTGTGTGAGTCTGTGTGTGTGGATGTGTGTGTGTGAGTCTGTGTGTGTGTGTGTGAGTGTGTGTACTCTGAATGTCTGTCCCCCCCTATCAATTCGAACACGGTGAATGCGAATTGAACGAAATTTGGTACAAAGGTAGCACTAGCAAAGGACACCTCAGTGTCATGTTTTATATCGCCGCCATCTTTACTAAAACTGAATGGCGGCCACTCAAACGTTCAAAACGTAAAATCAAATAACGACTAACCAAATCATCCAATCTCTACCAAATTTGGTAACAACATACCTTCGTATAGGATGCGTCTTGTGACCAAACTACAAGGTCGTCCGCCATACCATTTCAGGATGGCGGCCGTGTGAATTATGCAAACTTTATAATCCATATCATGGGACCCACCAGTTCCGATTATCGAGCCGAGAATCGTTTTAACTGTTCTAAAGGAAGAGGCACGTACGAAATTAAAAGTTTATTTTGTAATACTATAGTGCAGACGTGATTTTAAAAAGCTCAGCTGATTCATTAATAAGACAAGATGGCAGCGGATATCTTGTGCCTGACTTATATTTCACTAATTTGAGTATTGCATGCAATATAGCGTACAGAAACAAAATAAATAAACTTTGTATGAAATGCTTTATATATAAATAATATACTTCAGTGATGAAATCGTTTAGTATAAATCATTATTTGCTAACAAGTTCTATGTAAGTCATTTTATATGGATCGATGTTCGTTGGCACAAATGGCTCCGTGGTAAAGCGTTAGTCTGTCATTCATATGCCTATGGTTCAAACCCCATCAGAGATATGTTTTTTGCTTGACATTTTACATATTTGTTGCTTTGTAATGACTCAGACGTTTTAAAATTAAGCGTTATATTGTGCATATTACGGTGCAAAACATATACTTAATTAAAACATAATTCGCCAGCAGATTTAATCGAGACATCTAGCTGACAAAAAGGTAACAGATTTTATTGAAAAGTTTCTTCTTCTGGCCGCTAGAATGCACTCGCTCTGTTAGGATTATATTGTTCGATATTTCACAACTAGATATCACGACTAGTTTTTATATTTATTGTTTCTTGAGTACTGAGACGTTATAAAATAAAGCTTTATATGGTGCTTTTTGCAATGGAAATTATATATTTAAAAAAACGACATTCTCCACTGGAGTGACATCTTCCAGCCTTCAGTTGTACTATGCAGAAACTATAGATTCGAGCAGCGCTCTATACCGGCCAGTTAGTGAACCCAGTCTTAACGACTGCTAGGAGTAATAAGACAGTAACATTCGTTTATTCCTTGTGCACAGAGGCGTTGTTGATAATCTCAAAACTTGCAATATGGATGATTTGGAGATGGATTATTTTGTTATACCGTGTATTTAAGATTAGCCTGTAAATTAACGGGTTGCGAAGTTACTTCACTTAGTTCTATATCATTCGTACACGACACAGAACAACAACGTGACGTCAGTTTCTGATCTGCTCTGATTGGCTATTACATTGCTGCAGTCGGGTAGTTGGCAGTCAAGGATAAAATTCTCGACTGCCAACTGCCAGCTACCAACTGCAACTTCATGTTGTGTATGGTGCCTATAGTATACACGGAGTCGATCGCGACTGCCGACCGAGGACTACCAACTACGGACTGCCGACTGCGCATTGTAGATGGGCCTTATTAGAGCAACGAAGTTTCAATTATTGTAAGTAGTCGGTGTTTGGAGTGTTTGCTGATGAAATTGCAAAATGCTGGGGTAAATTATAAACTATGGTTTGAACGCCACTGTTCAAATCCTGTGTGCCAATTTGCACTTCAAATAGGAAGAAATTAGGAGATGATAAGGACAGAGAGTTATAACTATACCCATACATTTCGGAGAAAGTAGGCTATATGTTCTTTCCCGAACATCTTGTTATATATTAGTATGATTTATTTAGTATGTTTCGACCCATACAGGATCACATAAAGCAAGTTATGGTCTGTTGCTGTTATTTCTCTTATTCTTCCAGAATTCTTTCATCATGTCGCTATGTTTAGCTCGACGTTCGTCAGTCCATTTTCCTCTAGGTCTGCTGGTCTTATCTTCTGATGTAGCTTCCCAAGTGTAGATCTTATGTCTGAAAGTTTTGAGGTCTTCGATATCTGTGGGTGTGATGTTGGCGTTATTGAGATCAGTTTGGACTTGTTTAATCCAAACCGTTATCGTCTTTAATTTTTGTGAGTACATCAATATTTTCTTTGTTAATCGGTTGTCATCTAGCCTCATAATGTGTCCATAAAATTTCAAGCGTCGTTTACGGAAATCGGTTTCAATATTTGAATATTTTTCTGTGATCTTGTGCGATTGTAAACGATATCCTTCATCTTTAAGTCTTGGGCCAAGAATTTTTCGGATGATTTTCCTTTCAGCTTTCTTGATGTTTTCAAGATCCCCTTTATAATTGAGGTTTAAGGTTTCACTGGCGTAGAGTGTTTCGGGTTTGATGACCGTCGCGTAATGTCGAATTTTAGTGTTAATGCTCATGCATTTTTTGTTGTAGATGTTTGCGGTTTCCCATATGCTTTCCGCATTTTGAGTTCACGGGTTCTTTGTGCTATTCTTTCTGTGCCTGTAGGTTCAATAATTTCACCTAAGTATTTGAAATGATTAACCTTGTTGATTGATTATTATTGTTGTTGTTAATGTTATTATTATAATTATCATTAATATTTTTCTCATTTTGTTCATGGTTTTTTTATTTTTAATGTTATTCTTATTCTTATTTTTATTTTTATTTTTATTGAAGAAATCTCGTCGTTGTGCAACTCTGTAACCTTATTACCATTGAGTCTGCATGAGTGAAAACTACAGGATGATTCTTATACTGCCCAGTAATATACTTGGGTAAATACAAGTTGTCAATTGTCAACATCAACAACTCTTTCATTTCAATGGTCTCACGAAGGACGTCCGCCCGTAAAAACCATACATCACATAGAAACTCATGTCATCCCTGACCCCGTGAAATGGCATTAATTGGACAGTTGTTTTAGATGCTTATTGATTCTGACACGTCAAAAATATTCACATTGTATTGTTTAATTCTGTTGTGATGTTTTGTTTCTCTTTCTTCGTATGGGGTGAAGGAAGACGGGGAAGATCCCAAACGGAGCATTTTCATAACCATCCAATAAGAGTTTCATACAAATATTTTGTCACATCATATTGGTTGCCAATTTCCTAGTTTATTTAAGATAGAATACACAAATGTCGCCTCTCAAAGTATTGCATCATGCTTTAGCATTATTTGTTTTGTGTTGTGTGTTTGTTTGTAGTGTATTTCTGATTAAAGCCCAGATAATACGTAGCTAATTTTCTCGTTTTCTTGTTCCAGATCGGAATCGTGAGATCGGCGCAATGAGACTGCGCAATGTCCAGATATTCCCGCTATCCTTACCAAAATGCCACCACCGCTGCCCATGCGTCGCACCAACCACAGATAATAAGTCATCAGCAACAGCTCAGGTGAGTTCCAGTCGTGCCAACTGTACAGTACTCATGATGGTTAATCTTGTAGCCTATGGGCGAAAGGGGATATCACATATGCCATCCCTTGTGTTCGATTTTGAGTTGATTTCGATTATCGTAGCTTATTATATAATACGCTAAGGTGTATGTTTCACAAAACTCAAGCTCCTAAACCAGAGGGAGTTAGAAGGTGTGGTTTGTACCAAAATCTTCCAAATCGTCTCAATGGTACAGGAAAAACCTTGCATTTCTTGAAAAGTCAACGGAAATGTATTTGTTTATAAAGTGCTTTTAAAGAATTAAACAACACGATAGCCCTTGGCAGAACTGTGTCGCGTAAAGCCCGCATAGCACTAGGGCCGGGCGGGTAGTCTGTACACATGGGGCGCACATAACCCATTATGCGAGCGTTCTCGCACGGGTCCGGTAGTTATTATAATTATTAATAATATTATTATTATACGTATGAGAGTGACGGTAATCATTATTTTAAGGGGTGAAACATCTAGGTTATCAGCCCCTCATGATTTATGTGACAATTGAAATTGAATATGAAATGTGTACTACAACTAAAACTATCAAATGACTTACAACCAAGGTTCATACAACAAACAGGAAACGACGAAAATAGCGGGAAAAGGAAAATAGTTGTCGTAGAAGGACCGAACACAGCTCACTGGACGTTCCTCAGTGCGAGAAACAATACTCGGCAAGCCCCATGGGGACCCCAGGAATTACTTTGTAAGAGCCAACCATTTTCGAGATATTTGCAAAATGACCACCGCTCTTGGAAACCCATCAAGAAATGTTCATTCGTTAGATGTCCCATTGAATTTTCCATCTAGCTCTGTACCTCACCTAAGATCCCGTAGAATTTTGAACAATTTTTTTTAGAACCTGTCAAAATGTTATGGGTGCCGTAATACTTTTTGGACGTCATGTGTCTATATTAGGGCCGAATAACTTTATATTCATTTCTACTCGTGCGATATGTTTTAGAGAAACTGAGGAACATACATTCACACTTTCCTCCCCCGACAACACACCACACGTGACGGTATTTGTAGCTCACCCCATGGGTGTCGACATAGAAGCAGTTACCAACTCTGGGTAGCCGAACATGTCCTCGGACACTAAAAGTAATACCCTTAAAAAATGAAATAAAACTAAGGTACCAAACAACATCTTTCTTTAGATTTTATTTTGTATTTTTGTGTATTTAGTACAGCAACCAGTATCCGGATAACGTTGGGTAAAGCAGCTAGTTAATTAATTCATAAAATTAATGTGTAACAGAACGAAAATACGCTACATTCCTGGAACATGCTAAATTCAAGAGTTAACCATACTGTGTAGGTTGTAGGCAAAGCCCTGCGCGGATTTTTCGCCAGGCGGATAGAGTTTGCGGATAGCGCATAAGCTACGGATATTGTTTGGAGTAAATTTTCGGATAGTTTTTAGAATACAATCCGAACGTGTTGAATATCATTACTAGGATCCAGATGTTTGACATGTCATTTTTTTTTTCATGACAAATATAAGATGTTTTAATCTAATCACATTTAAACTGTCATTAAACATAATAATTAACACTCCGAACTGAAAAGGGTTGCAATTCTGGCTGTATAGCATTCATTTTAAAAAGGGTGCAAGACATCCAAAGCCAAGGGGAATGACTTTCTCCTCTAATGTCTACAAGTGTTGCTTTAATACTTTATGCTTTATCTAATTAAAACAACTGTTACGAGTGATATACAGCTTCGTTGCCTCGCGCGTGATTCAGACCGCCCCTGACTAGTGTGTTACCAGCGCCTTACGCAACGGGCTGCAAGAACAAGGACATGGTCCAGAAGGTTCGTGGCCCGCATAGTATTGGAAATCTCGAGAAGGTGTGAACCATGGTCTACTCTAGAAACATCTGTGAGTCGTCAGCCCCGATATATAAAGAGCGACCCTGGCCAGTGTTAGTGAGTGTGGTTTTATCAGTGCGACATAAGTATTGAGGCGAAGTGCCGTGTAAATTGTGAAACCAAGGAGTGTGTTTATACCTGTGCGAAAGAGGTAATGCGGTAACATGTGAATTGCGAAACAATGTGTAGTATTCAAGAACAGTGAGTGTCAAACTGTGGCTTGTGAAGTTGAGGAAGAGTTGTTGTTGTTTCTAGCGAGGACACCGGTCTCATTAGTGAGGGATTAACTGCGTGAGCAAGTGAAAGGGTGAGTGTCCTCCATAAGGGAGCAAACTTGAAAAAGACAGCTAATTGTTTCTATTTGCTTATTGTGTGGTGTAACTTTCTGACCTGCAATAAAGCTAATACGGTATTTCTTTAAAGGACCATTTGTGTTGTGCTTTACCTACTTTGATCCAATTAACGAACTTGCTACTAGGGATAGCACGTATCAATACTATCGGACCCGTGCGAGAAATCTCGCATGTTCATAAACCACACTTTTCCCCAATAGGTTTATAATGAGACACTTAATGAGAAAGGCTGTTAGAGTATGTTTTTATTTCAACCGAATGATTATAGAACACTATTTACATTTCAGTTAGAATTCCAAGTTCTACGTTCCATAACTTAAGAAGGCAATCACTGAAAATTGGATCATCATAACACTCACAGGTTTTTTGATATTTATTAAATTATACGATTTGAGTACTCATCCCTTTGATTTACTGTTTCTGAAATCCATGCAAAATGATAAAGGAAAAGACCTCAGAATGTTAAAATGACATGAAAGAGGCGTCACAGAGGCCTAAATGTCAATTGGACAGCAGTTATGGAGCTTATTTTACTACAGCAACAGTATCTGCAAATCGCACACTTCGTTCATTTTTTAAGTAATTTTTTAAAGAAATTATAGATATTTATGAAATTAGAGAGCAATTCGTCGCTTGTAATGTCTATTCTCTTTCATTTGAATGCTCATTTGTCACGAACGGTCGCTTGTGAGCGCGGAGCGTGAACAAATGCCCTTGGGACGGTGAAAGGCACTTGGTGCTCCTTATTGGTGCTCCTTTTAGCCTTTTTTAAGTAATGATAATAAAGTTAATTCAATTTTATCTCCTCGTCAGCTATGAGGAGACGAAATTTTTGTTTTCAAGTATTTTTTGCTTTTATAAGTGAATTTATTAGTTAAGTTTGATAGTTAAAGTATTGAAAACTTGAGGTGACTTTTGCAGTTTACGACGTTAAGCTTTTTGGCTCGCCATGGTTAGGCCTGCAGCAACTGGACAAGTCGCTTGGATTGACCCGCTATCGCAAGCCCAGATGTTAAATTCATGTTTGTAGCAGCAGCAGCAGCTTCAGAATTTAATAAGTATATTGATATCAAGTGGGAGTAATTTTTTAATTTGTTATATAGACTTGGGAGGAAGGTGAAGATAGAAAGACCACTAGTGGGTTGGATTTGGTAGTTTGAAGTAATTTAGAGACCTGTAGTAGGTAGTAGTAGCATTAGGAATACGTTGTGGAAATGAAAATAAGCCTCATGTGCTCCAGGGGGAAATGAAATGAATTGTTTTAGAGTAGAATGTGGCTGGATTTAGTAATGAATAGTTTGTAAGTAGTAAAGCATTGTGATTGGTTGGGTGGGTACAATCGGGCTCAGTGATTGGTTGTTGTAGTTTGAAGTTGAGAATGTTTTGAATTTGGCGGAAATATTTGTGTTACTTGTAGTTGCAAGTGGACTGAATTGGTTAAATAAAGTTTAATGATTATGTTTTACTAGCTGAAGTACCCGTGCTTCGCTACGCGTCATAAATAAATTAAAATGTGAAAGTGACAGTTAAAACAGGGGATAGGCGAGGTGCTGCGCAGAGGGAGATTAAGGATGGAACATTTTGTCCAACTACACCGTTCGGCGTTGACCGTGTTTTATAGCACAAATTTAGGTTTTACTCGCTAACCGTTAGAGATACCTTTCGGATAGAAAATGTAATTTTAAACCTCGTATATGCCATCAAATGTTTGCTATTTCTTAGCGTTCACTTTTTATTTGAAATGGAAATATGAAAGTTTGAAACCAAAGGGTGTCGTGACGTCACTAAAATGGTCGCCATCTTTAAATAGTGCAAAGTATTGAAATCAAAAGTAGCCTATATGTTAACCAGGTAAATCAGCTACTTCCATGTAAAATTCATGTAAGTCGGACCAGTGGTTCTTGCGTGATTGAGTAATATACAGACACACACCATCTCATTTTTTGCCTCGCTTCGCTCGCGTCATAGTCGTGTCATATTGTTATTCAATGACATGCAGGTTTAGCCCCGTTAACACCCCTTTAGAACCTGAATATCCAAAAATCCTTCCTTAGTAGACTTTTTCGACACACAACAAACATATCCCCTTCTTCTAACTTGAATAGTTTTGATGGACCGATGAGAGTGAACACCCAAAAATCCTTCCTTAGTGGACGTTTTTCTTCCAGAATTTCACCCCTCCCCATAGCCCCTTAAATTGGATTTATAAAAAAAACGGTCGAACACCTACTTATTTTATTTATTTATTTATTTATTTATTTTTAAGCTGATTGAAAATCGGAGAAAATCAAAATCCTCGCCTATGTCGTTTAAGAGATACACGCTCCGTTAGGAATCTTTCAACCCCCACTTTTCATCCCTTTCACCTCATAATATACACCACATCGAAAAACCATTAGACATGTGTCAGCTTATTTTTAATGATTAGTATATATGCCAAGTATCACATCCCCAAATGAAACCACTCATGAGATATTGTTATTCAATGAAATGCACGTTTACCCCATTAACACTTCTTTAGAACCTGAATATACAAAACTCTTTCCTTAGTGGACGTTTTCGACATACAACGAACTTATCCCCAAAATTTCATGTTTCTAACTTCAATAATTTTGGCTGGGCGATGATGAAGAGAAGGAAGATTGTAGTTTTACGTGACCGTGAATCTTGTGATTATGAGCCACGGGACCTCCTTTTTACGTGGAATCCGAACCACAGGACATGGCATTTCACATCGAAAATCTCACATGCATTGACCGGGAATCGAACCCGGACCGGGGGCGATGATGAGTGAGTGAGTCAGTCAGGACATTTTCTTTCATTTATTTTTGAGAATTTCACCCCTCCCCATGAACCCCTTAAATTGGATTTATGAAAAAAAACGGTCGATCACCTATTTACTTATTTAAAGCTGTTTTCCCCTGAGTTTGATGAGTGAGTATGTGAGTCAATCAGTGAGGACACTTTCTTTGCTGTCCCCCCCCCCCCCCCCGAATTTCACTCCTCCCCATGGGCCCCTTAAATTGGATTTATGAAGAAATGGTCGAGCACCTATTTGCTTATTTTTAAGCTGCTTTTTCCGCTGAATTTCAAACTTATCGCCTATGTTGAATAAGAGATACAGTACACGCTCCGTTAAGAATCCTTCAACCCCCAATTTTCTCCCCTTTCACCTCATAATATACACCATATCGATAAACCCTTAGACATATGTCTGCTTATTTTGAATGCTTAGTTTATATGCCGAATATCACATCCCCAAATGAAACAACTCGTGTGATATTGTTATTCAATGAAATGCAAGTTTAACCCCCTTAACACCGCTTCAGAATATGAATATCCAAAAATCCATCCTTAGTGGACTTTTTCGACATACAACGAACATATCCCCAAAATTTCAAGTTTCTAACTGCAATAGGTTTGCTGGGGGATGATGAGTGAATATCCATAAATCCTTCCTTAGTGGACTTCTTTCCCCAGAATTTCATCCCTCCCCATGAGCCCCTTAAATTGGATTTATGAAAAAACGATCGAACACATATTTACTACTTTTTCAATCTGATTTTTCTCCCTGAGATTCTTACTTTTTGCCTCTGTCTTTTAAGAGATACTTGCTCCGTTAAGAATCCTTCAACACTCGCTTTTCACACATACACCTCATAATATACACCACATCGAAAAACCCTCAGACATGCGTCTTCTTATTCTTAATGATGAGTTAATATACCTAGTATCCCATACCAAAGGAAACCAATCGGGAGATATTGTTATTCAATTAAATGCAAGTCTACCCCCTTAACACCCCTTTAGAACCTGAATATCCAAAATTTCTTCCTTAGTGGACGTTTTCGACATACAACGAACATAGCCCCTTAATGTCATGTTTCTAACTTCAATAATTTTGGCTGGGGGATGATGCGTGAGTGAGTAAGTCAGGTCATTTTCTTTCAATTATTTTTCAGAATTTCACCCCTCTTATGAACCCCTTAAATTGGATTTATGAAAAAAAAACGGCTGAACACCTATTTAGTTATTTTTGAGCTGTTCTTCCCCCCTGAGTTTGATGAGTGAGTGAGTTAGGACACTTTCTTTCCTGTTTTTCCCCCAGAATTTCACCCCTCTCCAAGTGCCCCTTAAATTGGATTTATGAAAAAAACGGTCGAACACCTATTTACTTATACGAGTATTTTAAGCTGTTTTTTTCCGCCGAATTTCAAACTTCTCGCTTATGTCGTTTAAGAGATACACGCTCCGTTAAGAATCCCTCAACCCCGAATTTTCACCCCTTTCACTTCATAATATACACCATATCGATAAACCCTTAGACATATGTCTGATTATTTTAATGATTAGCTTATATACCGAATATCACATCCCCAAAGAAACAACTCATGAGATATCGTTATTCAATGAAATTCACGTTTACCCTCTTAACACCTCTTTAAAACCCGAATAACAAAAATCATTCATTAGTTGACGTTTTCGACATACAGCGAACATATTCCCAAAATTTCATGTTTCTAACTTTAATAGTTTTCGCTGGGCGTGATGAGTGAGTGAGTCAGACAGGACATTTTATTTCAATTATTTTTACCAGAATCTCACCCCTCCCCATGGGCCCCTTAAATTGGATTGATAAAAAAAAACGCTTGAACACCTATTAATTTATTTTTTAAGCTGTATTTTCCCCCTGAGTTTGATGAGTGAGTGAGTTAGTCAGTCAGTTAGGACACTTTCTCTCCTTCCCCCCCCCCCCCCCCAGAATTTCACCCCACCCCATTGGCTCCTTAAATTAATTTATGAAAAAACGGTAGAACGGTAGATTTTTTTTCGCTGAGTTTCAAATTTCTCGCCTATGTCATTTAGGAGATAGGCCTACACGCTTCGTTAGGAATCCTTCAATCCCCAATTTTCACCCCTTTCACCTCATAATAATACACCACATCGAAAAACCCTTAGACACATGTCTGCTTATTTTTAATGATTAGTTTATATGCCGAGTATCACATCCACAAATGAAACCACTCGTGAGATATTGTTATTCAATGAAATGCAGGTTTAACCCCATTAAGACCCCTTTAGAACCTGCATATTCAAAAATCCTCCCTTAGTGTATGGTTTTGACATACAACGAACATATCCCGAAAATGACATGTTTCCAACTTCAATCAGGACATTTTCTTTCAATTTTTTTTCTTCAGAATTTCACCTCTCCCGATGAACCCCTTAAATTTGATTTATCAAAAAAACTGTCGAATACTATATACTTATTTTTAAGCAGTTTTTCCCCCTGAGTTTGAAGAGCGAGTGAGTCAATCGGTTAGGACACTTTCTTTCCTGTTTTTTTTTACCCAGAATTTCAACCCTTCCCATGGGCCCCTTAAATTGGATTTATGAAAAAAAAACGGTCAAACACCTATTTACTTATTTTTTATGATGATTTTTTTCCGCTGAGTTTCAAACTCCTCGCCTATGTCGTTTAAGAGATACAGGCTCCGTTATTAATCTTTCAACCCCCACCTTTCACCCCTTTCACCTCATAATATACACCACATCGAAAACCCCTCAGACACATGTCTTCTTATTTTTAATGATGAGTTTATGTGCCGAGTATCACATCCCCCAATGAAACCAATCGGGAGATATTGCTATTCAATGAAATGCAGGTCTACCCCCTTAACACCCATTTAGAACATGAATATCCAAAAATCCTTCCTTAGTGGGCGTTTGCGTTCATTGAGGAGGCTGCATACCAAATTTCATTCCAATCCGTTGGGTGGTTTCTGAGATTTCTTGATGGATGTGTGAGTGAGTGAGTGGTATTTGACAAATATCTAGTAGATAGTGTCAAGTCTTTGTTATGCTAAACTCGGTTGACAGTGCTGTGTGAGCAGGTGAGTAACTAACGGGATTTCAAGTAAAGATCCTCATTTTCTATACCAGTAGTGCAAAGCGCATCTCGAATCCAGTCGGCCGTGTCTCGACTTGAGCTATGTTGCCATGGAAACTATCTGCCTTGCCATTCCTTCATGAGTATATTTTATGATTTGATTAGCCTGTGCTTGAGTGCAAAAGAGCCGAAATCAGAAGAATGAGAAAGACTATCGAAAATTCATGTAGCCAGCGGTTCCTTCTGGGTCCTAAACTATGTGTATGCAAAATTTGGTTGAGATTGGTGAAACGGTGTAGATTTGTATACGGAACCAACCCACCCACATACATACATACAGACTTTCACTTTTATATATAAGATGTATGGTTTGGTGGCCCATCATCCCAGGCAGGCTGGTGACATCTTTACCTCCTAGGCAGACAGGTCACTTGGCCATGGTTAGTGTAATTGTGGAGTTTAGTGAAAATAGACTACTGGAATAATACTGTATGTACTAGCGGACCCATGCGAGAACCCTCGTATAATGGGTTGTCTATGCCCCATGTGTATAGACTACCCGCCCAACTCTAGTGCTATGCGGGCTGTAGGCGGCCGAGTTCTCGCAGGGGCTATCGTCTTGTTTATTTGTTTAAAAGCACTGTATGAACTATTAAATATATTTCCGTTGACTTTTCAAGAAATGCAAGATTTTTCCTGTTCTAGGCCTATTGAGACCTAGGCTTCACCCGGGAACAGTTATGAAAGCATTACGTGATAAGCCCTCTTTTATCGATGTTAATGAACTACGACCTATATCCGTTTTACGTCTCGGCATGAAGGGTTAAAATCACTGACTAGACTATTAATTATATTATCATGGAGATTATATGCAACGAACTCTTGTCAGACGTAGTTTAATAATGGCGAGGTGCATGAAACACAAATCCCCTTCCGTCCAATCTTAAGACAATTATATTGGGTGATGTATTGAGGATAGAGCTATGCTCTTGCGGACTTTTCGTAGAACTTTTCATGCTGAACAATTCTTACACTCATAGTACAGTTTATTGATATTTTTAACGGTTTGCTCAGCGTAATCTTAAAAAGCGCACGGACGTCAGGTTCTTTTTTTTCTTCAACTTTTTCACTGAAATCGTTACTGCTTGGCTTCCTTTGATCTTAAATAAATTATTTTCCAGAGAAACCTTCCTCGAGATATCCTTTACAGAATGGTGAAAACCACATCAAAATCCATCCAATGGTACTCGAGATTTCCCGTGACATCCAAGAATCGAGGACTTCTTTTTATACTGTCTGTTAGGTAGTCAGCCTGAAGGCTGGTTGGATCCTCAAAAATCACCGCCTTTAGGTTATGTGGGTCGACACCCACAAAAACCCAAGGCAGCGCAATATTGAGGCGTACTAGGCAAGACGAGAAGTGAGGTAGTTTGCCATTGCTTTCCTCACCGAGTCAGAACAGCAGTACTAACCCTATTAGTAGAACCTTTCACAGCATCCACAGGCACTGACTGTGCCCTGAATGTCATTACTAAGCACCTCCCATACCTCAGTAGCTTCCATATAATCACAGCCATGAGTGATACTGAGACATCGGTCAAAAGCCACATTTTACTCTAGCCTGTGCCAACAGACAAATGCAAATGTACTGCATTCATCAAGAGATGGCAAACAGGCCTAGGTAGAGATTGATTATTGTAATGCCAGTAGATTTGGATAACAAATGTGCTGGGTGGTTGCGGATAACAGTCGTGCGGATGCGGGGCGGATGTGGAGTGGATGCGGGGCGGATGTGGAGTGGATGCGGGGCGGATGCGGATAACGATTTGTGTACCCGTGCAAAGCTCTAGTTATAGGCTTCCGAGAGCGCTGCCCCGAGCACACGTGCCGCAGAAAGGCAATCAAGCGATGTGTTGTTTTGCTGCTAAACAAACCTGTGGAGTCTAAGCTCGAGCCGTAGCGATTGATCCATGAGGGCGTCCGCGTCGTGCGATGCATGGAACTTTGATTTATGTTTGTTTCGTTGACTCTGCATCTGAAGTTTGCCTTCTCCAAATGACTGAACTGGAAATATGAAAAATAGCTGTCAGATCCAGCGACCACGCGTCGTCTATGACTGCCATATCCTGAATTTATAGTCTTGTGTGTCTGTGTGTGATTTTTGTGAGATTTATTGCAGGGTGTTTTACGGGGAAAATCTATTTTTAATTTTACCCATTTTACCGTGAGGCATGAGAGTTTTAACGTTCTTCACGCGATGTACGGTATAGCCAGCGTGTGTACCAGGCGCTGATTGGGTGGCACCTTAATATGTTACAGGAAGACACATACACAGTATATATTTACTTAGAACATAGTTCTCCTTGCCTCTAATAGAATACCAACTCTTTCTAAACCTAGTACAACAGTGTAGTACAATAACATGAGATAGAATGCAGTAGTTTAGCAGACTGGGTTGTAATATATTTATAGTTTCCTTAGTTACAAGGCTGGGGACCCGGGTTCGATTCTCAGCCCCATCAGGGATTCTAGAAACTGACGTGAGGGCTAGAACGGGTTGCACTCAGCCTCGTGAGGACGATATTGAGTAGCTGTTTGACAGTGAGGTCAGGAGAACCGAGGAGACCCCGCAATCTGTAGGCCAAATGACTGGCCAGCAGTCGCTTGATAGGCTGTGGAGCCACGCGGTTTGTTGGAAATGTTGTTGTTGTTTCATTTGAGGGGCTTGAACATCATGACTAGACTTTGTCTAATAACCTGTGTTATTGTGATGGCTGTATTGTTGTGTGTATTTGTTATTCAGGAAAATATTGGGAAGGAGGCGACCATGCTCTTAAGTAAGGCATTTGCCTGAAGTAGATGTGGGATACCACGGAGTATCAAAATTATTTACAAAGTTTAATTAAAATCTCCTGTAATTTAAAATTGTATATGCATATCCAATGAGACTGAATTAACCCTAAGTGAGCAGATCTGATGATGTCTGTTAGTCGAACGAAACTAGTCAACCAATTAACCACTCCATTTGTGTGAGAAGTGACTTATTGAGTTCATAAAATAATTCGAGTATTTAAAGTCTCTAGGATATTAATTGTTACTTCCCGCCCACGCTGAGTTACAATATCAACTGGTGAAGCTTGTTGTAGAAGTGTTGCTTGGTTCTTTAGTTTAGGGGCTGCGACAACGTGGTCATGTAGCCCCGTGTACTTTGGGTGTGTGTAGAATTTGTCTGATAACCAGTGTTAATTGTGATGGCTGTATTAGTGTGTGTTATCTGTGATTCAGATAGAAGGACTGCAGACGATTAATGTTGTCATGTAGTTCCTACTTTTGCTACCAAATACTGCCATCCACGACACCCAGCCGCGGACGTGGATACTAAATGGCATCGCAGTCAGCATTTGGCGAACGTTGGAACTAATATAGCGTTATCAAACTAACCTACACATTTTAGCTTCAACAAGTGTATTTAGTGGAAGGTTCTTCTTCATGCCATAAATCTATGACATGGGATCGCCGGCTTTACTTCCCCTCCGAAGGAAGGCATACTGAGAGATTTTTAACGCTTTAAAAAAATCCAACGACTTCAACCGGGTTGTTGTTAATATGTGCCGACCTCCCTAAAGAAGCGCTAATGTAGGTCCGCGAGTCATTTAAGGAACTATGTCTCCAATAAGAAGAGCTTGTGATCTAGACATGGCCAGGTACATCAGTCTGAAGCAGGTAGATGTATTGATTGTACCCGCCTCCTGTTGCTATGGCACCCACTGACAGGACATTGCCCTCAGTTCATCATCGCATATCTGCTGGCGGGTTCATAAACTGTCTGTCTCGCTCAATTAAATACGACGTAGTTATGTTAATCTTAAATCATCACCACTAATTATTTATCTTGTTTAATTTGTTTAATATTTAAATCCTGTCATGGCTGCTAATTCAGTGTAATCGTGTTATAGAGTATTATCGTAAAGAAGGCTGTCATGCTTGACCCCGTCTGTTGCAACTGCTGGCACTTCACGTGTCAAGTCGGAGTCAAAGTTAATGTGCTTGCTACAGAACATTTGGTGTGTGTTTATACCGTAGGAGCAGTGTTGCTAATTTGGTGTTTTTAGCACCATATCTGGTGTTTCTGAAGTTCGTCTGGTGCCAGAAATGTTCTAATAGCGCCATAGCAAAATTCTGGTGTTATTTCAATAAAGCCAGCGCCAAATCTGGTGCTTAACGGATTTTTCCATGAAATTGTCTCCTATGACAAATAAGTAAATCCTGAAAGCCATGTAATCATCATACTAATGTATAAAAATGAGATGGTGTGTGTCTGTCTTTCTGTCTGTCTGTCTGTCTGTCTGTTACACAATAACTCAAGAACCACTGGTCCAATTTAAATGAAATTTTGCATGGATGTAGCTGATTTACCAGGTTTACATATATGATAATTTTGATTTCGAAATTTTGCACTATTAAAAAATGGCGACTATTTTAGTGACGTCATTAGACCCTTGGGTTTCAAAATTTCATATTTCCATATCAAATAAAAAGAGAACGGTAGGAAATAGCAAACTTTCGATGGCACATACGAGCTTTGAAATTTAATTTCCTATCCGAAAGGTCATTATCACTTTTCGTGTATCTCCAACAGTTAGCGAGTAAAACCGACATTTGTGACGTCACTACACCCTTTGGTTTCAAAATTTCATATTTCCTTTTCAAATAAAAAGAGAACGCTAAGAAATAGCAAACATTTGATGGTATACATGAGCTTTAACATTTAATTTTCTATCCGAAAGGTCCCTATCACTTTTCGTATATCTCCAACGGTTAGCGAGTAAAACCAGAATCTGTGCAAAAAAACACGGTCAACTCCGAGCGGTGCAGTATATCTCTCTATATATAAAAATGAAAATTTGTGTGTTTATCTCTGAATTTGTACGGAAATTTGAGATGTTTACACGTTTCAGACTGTTTTATGATGGATGCGCGCGAAAATAATTTTTTTGTTTGTCTGTTTGTTTGTTTGTTTGTCTGTGGACAAATTTGTTCCCTTATAACTCGAGAACGGCTGGGTGTATCAACGTAAAATTTGGTACAGATATCCATCAGAGGCACGACACCAATCATTGATGTAACTCTTCTCCGTACCTCTCATAAAAGGGGGCCTACCCCCTTAAAATACATGATGAAATAGGCGTAGAAGGACGAGACAAAACTCATTTTCAGCCCCTCAATGTGAGATACAAAACTCGGGTCCCCGAAAACCACATTTTAAGGACCGAAGACCAACCGTTTTTTAGATATTCCCAGAAAACTAATTTAATTTAATAAACTAATGAACGAATGCAAGCCAGTAACCATGCCAACGGATTCTCAGAGGTCCCATCTATTGCTGTAAGACGCAATGCAATTCCATTAATTACATTAGTGTAAAAGTTTGCAAACGGCTAGAAGGTTATCACGGAACCAAGTTAAGCCGTAAAATTCATCAATACGTTTAACGCGCTTAAGGGGATCAAGGGGTACTCTAGAATTTTTTCACG
Organism: Meconema thalassinum; assembly: GCA_946902985.2. Taxonomy (NCBI): domain Eukaryota; kingdom Metazoa; phylum Arthropoda; class Insecta; order Orthoptera; family Tettigoniidae; genus Meconema; species Meconema thalassinum. The sequence continues at coordinate 876,438,196 of OX336390.1, read as the reverse complement.
CGATTTACACCTGCGGGTGTGGTACGGAAGGTCTATTATATTCCTATCCCCATATTATTCATTCATTCATTCATTCATTCATTTCGTATAGGCCATCTATGGACCGCGTCATTCCAACCGTCTCCTCCTGGCTTTGATGTTTGCCCTGTACGCCCGCATTCGTTCTCGGTGGACTTCCTTCCGTTCCTGGGTCCAAATCTTTCCCGTTTTCAGCTTCGCTTTTTCTTGGAAACCTTTACAAGCTTGAAGTTTCCCTTTGAGTGGGACGCACTCCTGAATGTCTGTTGGTGTAATCCCCACTTCTTTCAGATCTTTATCCAGTTCAATGAACCAGGCCCAGTTTGTTTTCCTCTCCTGAAAGTAAGTTATGTTGCGGTTGGTCAGTCTCGCTGGGCTCATTCGTTTCACATGCCCAACAAATGGTAACCTTCTCTTCCGGATGAAGTTACTTATCATCTCCACATGAGTATATAGTTCATGGTTATGCCGTTTTTTGTATTCCCCATTATCTTTGATGGAACCCAATATCTTTCTCAAAATTTTTCTTTCTTTGTCCTCCAGTTTCTCGACCAAGCCTTTTTTGTTCATCGTGAGGCATTCAGAAGCATGCAAGACTTCCGGACGGATGACACTGCAGTAATGTTTTAGTTTTGCGTTGAAGGATATTGACCTTTTCATATACACACATCAAAAAAAGTTTTGCATCACCTCGGTTCCAAGAGTTCCGGAACCGTTAAATACAAAGGGAATAGAGATCAACACAAACAACATTTCAGCTCGTTTTATTGCTCATGAGACCCACACATTGCATGTTGTACCATCATACAGCTAGACTTTCAGCATTTGTGGTCCAGATTGCAGTACACACCACTACCTCTAATACCCAGTAGCACGTCCTCTTGCATTGATGCATGTCTGTATTCGCCGTGGCATACTATCCACAAGTTCATCAAGACACTGTTGGTCCAAATTGTCCCACTCCTCAACGACAATTCGGCGTAAATCTCTCAGAGTGGTTGGTGGGTCAAGACGTCCAAAAACAGCCCTTTTCAACATATCCCAGGCATGTTCGATAGGGTTCATGTCTGGCGAACATGCTGGCCACTGTAGTCGAGCGATGTCGTTATCTTGAAGGAACGCATTCACAAGATGTGCACGATGAGGTCGAGAATTGTCGTCCATGAAGACAAATGCCTCTCCAATATTCTGCCGATATGGTTGCACTATGGGTCGGAGGATGTCATTCAGGTATCGTAAAGCCGTTTCGGAGCCTTCCATGACCACCAGTGGCGTACGTCGGCCCCACATAATGCCACCCCAAAACATCAGGGAACCACCACCTTGCTGCACTCGCTGGACAGTGTGTCTAAGACGTTCAGCCTGACCAGGGTGCCTCCAAACACGTCTCCGACGATTGTCTGGTTGAAGGCATATGCGACACTCATCGGTGAAGAGAACGTGATGCCAATTCCGTGGGGTCCATTCAGCATGTTGTTGGGCCCATCTGTACCGCGCTGCATGGTGTCGGGGTTGCAAAGCTGGACCTCGCCATGGACGTCGGGAGTGAAGTTGCGCATCATGCAGCCTATTGCGCACAGTTTGAGTTGAAACACGACGTCCTGTGGCTGAACGAAACGCATTATTCAACATGGTGGCATTGCTGTCAGGGTTCCTCCGAGCGGCAATCCGTAAGTAGCGGTCATCCACTACAGTAGTAGCCCTTGGGCGGCCTGAGCGAGGCCTGTCATCGACAGTTCCTGTATCTCTGTACCTCCTCCATGTCCGAACAACATCGCTTTGGTTCACTCTGAGACGCCTGGAAACTTCCCTTGTTGAGAGCCCTTCTTGACACAAAGCAACAATGCGGACGCGATCGAACTGCGGTATTGACCTTCTAGGCATGATAGAACTACAGACAACATGAGCAGCGTACCTTCGTCCTGGTGGAATGACTGGAACTGATCGGCTGTCGTACCCCCTCCGTCTAATAGGCCCTGCTCATGCATGGTTGTTTACATCTTTGAGCAGTTTTAGTGACATCTATGAACAGTCAACGGGACTGTATCTTGGATACAATATACACAGTCAACGTCTATATGCCGGAGATCTGGGAACCGAGGTGATGCAAAACTTTTTTTGATGTGTGTAGATGTCCTTAGTTAAATGGTAGGCCATTTCCATTTTGCTCAAGCGCGATGTGAATGCTTCTTTCTCTGATAATATCCCTTTCCTGACCCGTCCTGAAAAGAAAAGTACATGGCCATTGGCTAAATAAAAAATAATAAAAAATAGGAGTTATAATTTCTCCCTATATTATATTATTATTATTATTATATTATGGCGTACAACGACGAGACAAATCCCCTCGGTGCCAGCAACAAAACTCGGGGGCCCTAAAGGGTCCTCGAAAACTACATTATAAGGCTCTAAATCCATCAGTTTGAGAAATATTCCCAGAAAACTAATTTAATTTAATTTAACAAACTAATGAAGGAATGCAAATCGGTAACCATGAGAACATTATCTCATGGGGTGGCATACAACTTTCCATCTATTTCTGTAAGAAGCAATGACACTCCATTTATTACATTTCTGTGAAAGTTTGCAAATGGCTATAAGGTTATCACGGAACTAACGTAGACTGTACAATTCATCAATGCAATTAAGGGGGTGAAGGGGTAACCTAGAATTTTTTCATGCAATTTTCACGTTCGACATATAGTACAGAAGGTCTATTATATCTCCAAACAGCAACATTATTTTCAAAAATTCCTGAATTGAACTAGCATTTTTTGCGGCTTTTAGGAATTTGGGCAATTTGAGTCTAGAGAACCTGAATTGTCATGCACCACAAGCCTTTATAATTTATGAAAGGGGTCTTCCTGTGTATGGGCACCTAGCACAACGTAGAGGGTCAGTTTTTATGTGACGTGTATTGCGTTCCGTCTACAAGACTTTCAATTGTATTTCACGTCAGGAAGTACACGTTAGGTGAATTTAGTCTGAGAGCACATTTTAACTTTTTTTTTGTCGACATACGGGTTCATCATAAGGATGATTTTATTTGATACTGTGTGGTAGATATACCCATATTTGGATATCTGGGTAATATGTTGTAGACAATAGAATTGTCTGTCTGTCTTTCTGTGTATCTTTATGTACGCCTATACCTCGTGTTCGGATGCTTGGTGCATCTTAAAATTAGGTATGGTAACCATGAGAGTCAATACACCAATCATTTATAAAACTCTTCACCGTACTTTTCATACAGTAGAAGGGTGGATATAGAGAAAAACTTCTCAATATATGCTAAAATATGCGAAATATAAAAATTATCCTACAAGGACGACCAAAGCATATGTTGCGTTTCTCAATGTGAGACAGATAATTCGGGAATCTATAAAGGGTCTCCGAAAACTACATTTTAAGGGCCTTAAATTAACAGTGTGTGTGATATTCCCAATAAACTAACTTCGTTCTTTGTGGTGTTTGAAGCCATATTTTCAGTGTTGCCTTAGTAAACAAGAGTTTAGTGCTTTTCAGTTGGTCAACACGAATGTACCCAAAAGAGATGGGTTATACCCTAATCCTGAATAAATTACATGAGATTAATAAAACACTAGGATGACCTGTTTCGAACGTCAAGCGATCATCATCAGATCCATTACACTTAGGCTACAAAATCCATGTTTGAAATACAGGTGAAAATATTTACAATATGTACAATTATTTAGTTGCAGTATTGGTACTGCAACTGTCAGTGTATGCTAAATGCAGTATATATGTTAGGTGAAATGCTAAATGGTGATAGCTATCTGGAGATTGTACTTTAGAGAGATTATATGGTTGTAAACTATGGTTAAACTATAAAATTTTAGGCTAACTACTTATCTGATTGTCTTCCGTACTACAGCTACTCGCAGTTTTCGTGCTCACTGGAAATCACTGTGCGGTCGACTGCGGTGGTTATCTTAACGACTGGTTTTTCCTGCCTTCTCTCCCCCCCCCCCTTTTGCCCCTACGTGCTGTGGGGAGTGATATCGATGTGTTTATGTGAGGTGTTGCCAACCTAGATAAGATGTATGTTATTGAATGAGGTGGGTCTACAACTATTAAAGACCGTGGATTAGCCCTCGCCACGCGTGGAGCATAACCCATTCGAACTAAGCGTTGACGGTCTTATGAGGACGTCCCGGTACCTTTAATACTGCCGCGAATATGGGCCTTGGTTTATTGTAGAAGAAAAGTACATCGTACACCTGATCCAGATAACATTTACCTATTAAAAAAAACCCTAATTTCCCCCCCCCCCTCTTTTATCTAGCTTGGCTGTGTCGCTAAATTGTGTTTTGTTTCCGACAGGGTGTGTTTTTTAGTAGCGTGAAGAGGGGTGAACTTCGTTCTGATAAACTTGATGGAATGACAAACCGCTAACCATTGCACAGTAGCTCAATTGATAATGTCTGTTGTAAACTACGAACACCGTTCGAAGAACGGGTACTTCTGCTAGTCATACTAATATATAAAAATGAGATGGTGTGTGTCTTTCTGTCTGTCTGTCTGTTACTCAATAACGCAAGAACCACTGGTCCGATTTAAATGAAATTTTGCATGGATGTAGCTGATTTACCAGGTTTACATATAGGATACTTTTGATTAAGATATTTTGCACTATTGAAAAATGGCGACTATTTTCATATTTCCATTTCAAATAAAAAGAGAACGCTAAGATATAGCAACCTTTTGATGGCACTACGAGCTTTAAAATTTAATTTTCTATCCGAAATGCCCTTATCACTTTTCGTGTATATCCAACGGTTAGCGAGTTAAACCTACATTTGTGACGTCACTACACCCTTTGGTTTCAAAATTTCATATTTCCATTTCAAATAAAAAGAGAACGCTGAGAAATAGCAAACTTTTGATGGTATACACGAGCTTTAGCATTTAATTTTCTATCCAAAAGGTTCTTATCACTTTTCGTGTATCTCCGACGGTTAGCGAGTAAAACCTAAATTTGTGCAATAAAACACGGTCAACACCGAGCGGTGCAGTATATCTGTACATATATAAAAAAGATTTTTTTTTCTGAATTTCTACGGAAATTTGAGTTATTTACACGTTTCAGACTGTTTTGTGATAGATGCGCGCGAAAATAATGTTTTGGTCTGTCTGTCTGTTTGTTTGATTGTCTGTGGACAACTTTGTTCCCTTATAACTCGAGAACGTCTGGGTGTATCAACGTAAAATTTGGTATAGATATCCATCAGAGGCACGACACTGATCATTGATGTAACCCTTCTCCGTACATCTCATAAAAGAGGGCCTACCCCCTTAAAATACATGCTGAAATAGGAGTAGAAGGACGAGACAAAGCTCATTTTCAGCCCCTCAATGTGGGAGACAAAACTTGGGGGCCCTAAAAGCACATTTTAAGGTCCTACGTCCAACCGTTTTTCAGATATTCCCAGAAAACTAATTTAATTTAATAAACTAATGAACGAATGCAAGCCGATAACCATGGCAACAGATTCTCAGAGGTCCATCTATTGCTGTAAGACGCAATACAATTGCATTAATTACATTAGTGTGAAAGTTTGCAAACGGTTAGATGGTTATTATGGAACCAAATTAAGCTGTAAATTTCATCAATACGTAAAATGCGCTTAAGGGGATCAAGGGATAGTCTAGAATTTTTTCACGCGATTTACATCTGCGGGTGTGGTATGGCAGGTCTATTATATTCCTATCCCTATATTATATTATAATTATTAATATTATATTATGGCGAACAACGACGAGACAAAGCCCCTCGGTGCCAGAAATAAAACTCGAGGGTCCTCGAAAACTACATTATAAGGCTCTAAAACCAACAGTTTCTGAAACATTCCCAGAAAACTAATTAAATTTAATTTAACAAACTAATGAAGGAATGCAAATCCGTAACCATGACAACATTATCTCAAGGGGTGGCATCCAACTTTCCATCTATTTCATTAAGAAGCAATTTATTACATTTATTACATTTATTACATTTCTGTGAAAGTTTGCAAATATAAGGTTATCACGGAACCAACGTAGACTGTATAGTTGGATTTTTTCATGCAATTTTCACTGCGACATATAGTACAGAAGGTCTATTATATCTCCAAACAAGAACATTATTTTCAAAAATTCCTGAATTGAATCAGCATTTTTTGCGGCTTTTAGGAATTTGGGCCATTTGAGACTAAAGAACCTGAATTTTCATGCACCACAAGCTTTTATAATTTATGATAGAGGTCTTCCTGTGTATGGGGACCCAACACAACGTAGAGGGTCTGTTTTTATGTGACGTGTATTGCGTTTCTTCTACAAGGCTTTCAATTCTATTTCATGTCAGGAAGTACACGTTAGGTGAATTTAGTTTGAGAGCACATTTTAACTAATCTTTTTTCTTTGTCGACATACGGGTTCATCGTAAGGATGATTTTCTTTGATACTGTGTGGTAGATATACCCATATTTGGATTTCTGGGTGATATGTTGTAGACAATAGTATTGTCTGCCTGTCTGTCTTTCTGTGTATCCTTATGTATGCCTATAACTCCTGTTCGGATGCTTGGTGCATCGTAAAATTAGGTATGGTAAACATGAGTCAATACACCAATCATTTATAAAACTCTTCACCGTACATTTCATACAGTAGAAGGGTGGATATCGGGAAAAACTTCTCAAAATACATACTAAAATAGGCGAAATATAAAAATTATCCTAGAAGGACGACCAAAGCATATGTTGCACTTCTCAATGTGAGACACAAAATTTGCGAGTCTATAAAGGGACTCCGAAAACCACAATATAAGGCCCTTAAATTAACAGTGTGTGTGATATTCCCAGAAAACTAACTTCGTTTTGAAAAATGTATGAAGGAATTACAAGCCGCTAACCATTGCAACAGTAGCTCAATTGATAATGTCTGGTGCGTCTCTAAAAGCAACAGTACTTAAAAGGGACGTAACACCAATAAAATTATTATTATTATTATTATAATGTCTGGTGTTAACACCGAACACCGTTCGAAGAACGGGTACTTCTGCTAGTTAATATATAAAAATGAGATTGTGTGTGTCTGTCTGTCTGTGTGTTACTCAATAACGCAAGAACCACTGGTCCGATTTAAATGAAATTTTGCATGGATGTAGCTGATTTACCATGTTTACATATAGGATACTTTTAATTTCGATATTTTGCACTATTAAAAATGGCGACCATTTTAGTGACGTCACTACACCCTTTGGTTTCAAAATTTCATATTTCCATATCAAATAAAAAGAGAACGCTAAGAAATAGCAAACTTTTGATGGCACATACGAGCTTCAAAATTTAATTTCCTATCCGAAAGGTCCTTATCACTTTTCGTGTATCTCCAACGGTTAGCGAGTAAAACCCACATATGTAACGTCACTACACCCTTTGGTTTCGAAATTTCATATTTCCATTTCAAATAAAAAGAGAACGCTAAGAAATAGCAAACATTTGATGGTATACATGAGCTTTAACATTTAATTTTCTATCCGAAAGGTCCCTATCACTTTTCGTATATCTCCAACGGTTATCGAGTAAAACCAGAATCTGTGCAAAAAAACACGGTCAACTCCGAGCGGTGCAGTATATCTCTCTCTATATATAAATGAAAATTTGTGTGTTTATCTCTGAATTTGTACGGAAATTTGAGATGTTTACACGTTTCAGACTGTTTTATGATGGATGCGCGCGAAAATATTTCTTTTTGTTTGTCTGTCTGTTTGTTTGTTTGTTTGTTTGTCTGTGGACAAATTTGTTCCCTTATAACTCGAGAACGGCTGGGTGTATCAACGTAAAATTTTGTACAGATATCCATCAGAGGCACGACACCAATCATTGATGTAACTCTTCTCCGTACCTCTCATAAAAGAGGGCCTACCCCCTTAAAATACATGATGAAATAGGATTAGAAGGACGAGACAAAGATCATTTTCAGCCCCTCAACGTGAGAGACAAAACTCGGGGACCCCAAAGGGTCCCTGAAATCCACATTTTAAGGCCCTAAAACCAACCATTTTTGAGATATTCCCAGAAAACTAATTTCATTTAATAAACTAATGAACGAATACAAGCCGGTAACCATGGCAAGAGATTCTCAGAGGTCCATATATTGCTGTAAGACGCAATGCAATTCCATTAATTACATTGGTGTGAAAGTTTGCAAACGGCTAGAAGGTTATTACGGAACCAAATTAAGCTGTAAAATTCATCAATACGTATAATGCGCTTAAGGGGGTCAAGGGGTACACTAGAATTTTTTCACGCGATTTACACCTGCGGGTGTGGTACGGCAGGTCTATTATATTCCTATCCCTATATTATATTATTATTATTAGTATTATATTATGGCGTACAACGAGGAGACAAAGCCCCTCGGTGCCAGAAACAAAACTTGGGGGCCTCGAAAACTACATTATAAGGCTCTAAAACCAACAGTATCTGAAATATTCCCAGAAAACTAATTTAATTTAATTTAACAAAATAATGAAGGAATGGAAATCGGTAACTATGACAACATTATCTCAAGGGGTGGCATCCAACTTTCCCTTTATTTCTCTAAGAAGCAATATCACTCCATTTATACCTTGCCACGGTGGGTGAGTGGATAGCATGTCGGTCTACTAACCCCAAGATTGCAGGTTCACTCCTGGCCGTGGTACAGGCCGGACGTTTGTTTTAGACGAGTGAAAAATCTTAATGGAAGCCTGGAGGCGAGTTACTATAGTACCTGTGTTGTTATCAGCTGCCCCAAGCGCTCCGATGATTGATAAAGCCGTTTCACACTATTGCTGAAGTATAGTCACTGGCAAATATAATGACGTTCTGTTCGTAACTACGTAACGTGTACTTCCGTGTCACACAATACCTCGACGTGGACTGTACTGTCTGCTCAAGTCTGGAATTCCATTACATCAGATCGGTAGTGACAAATGTGAAGTGATAGGGTGAGAGAGTGACTGTGTACAGGCTCACCCGCAGGCTTGAAGGTCAAGGGCAATCGTCTAAAACAAACGTTCGGCCTGTACGTGATTTTTGAAAGGCGGCAAAAATACGACTCGCATGTCATACGATGTTGGCATGTCAAAGAACCCATTTGAATTCAGTAGGCCGTGTTCATAATGGCAAAATTAACCTCAGGAGTTTCCGCCAACACAAAGTTCCTCATTTCTCTACTAGAAAGCGCTATAGTGTTCAAGGAGCTTAGATATCTACCCTCCTTGACTTTCATAGTGATTCAAGGAACAACGAAATTTCGACATGCAAGCTACCCTCTGGGTGTCAAATTACGAAGCTTGCACCCGGCATCCGAGGCCATACGATATTATTATTAGGCTACTCCATTTATTACATTTCTGTGAAAGTTTGCAAATGGCTATAAGGTTATCACGGAACCAATGTAGACTGTATAATTCGTCAGTGCAATTAAGGGGATCAAGGGGTAACCTAGAATTTTTCATGCAATTTCACGTGCGACATATAGTATAGAAAGTCTATTATATCTACAAACAGAAACATTATTTTCTAAAATTCCTGATTAGAATCAGCATTTTTTGCGGCTTTTAGGAATTTGGGCCATTTGAGGCTCAAGAATCTGAATTTTCATGCACCACAAGCCTTTATAATTTATGAAAGAGGTCTTCCTGTGTATGGGGACCTAACACAACGTAGAGGGACATTTTTTATGTGAGGTGTATTGCGTTTCGTCTACAAGGCTTTCAAATCTATTTCACGTCAGGAAGTACACGTTAGGTGAATTTAGTTTGAGAGCAGATTTTAACTGATCTTTTTTTTTTTTTGTCGACATACGGGTTCATCGTAAGGATGATTTTGTTTGATACGTATGGTAGATATGCCCATATTTGGATATCTGGGTGATATGTTGTAGACAATAGAATTGTCTGTCTGTCTTTCTGTGTTTCTTTATGTACGCCTATAAATCGTCTTCGGATGCTTGGTGCATCGTAAAATTAGGTACCGGTATGGTAAACATGAGTCAATACACCAATCATTTATAAAACTCCTCACCGTACTTTTCATACAGTAGAAGGTGGATATAGGGAAAATTTTCTCAAAATACATGCTAAAATAGGCGAAATATAAAAATTATCCTTGAAGGACGATCAAAGCATATGTTGCGCTTCTCATTGTGAGACACAAAATTCGCGAGTCTATAAGGGGTCTCCGAAAACCACATTTTAAGTCCCTTAAATTAACAGTGTGTGTGATATTCCCAGAAAACTAACTTCGTTCTGATCAACTTATGAAGGAATGACAAGCCGCTAACCATTGCAACACTAGCTCAATTGATAATGTCTGGTGTTAATATATAACACCGTTCGAAGAACGGGTACTTCTGCTAGTAGTTTTAATAAAGTTAATCAATTAAGATAGGCAAATCTCAGCCTTACACGTGTCAAGGTCAACACTCCAGCAGGGGAAGTCTCTGAAATTCTCAGTGCAAGTGCACTTGTACAAAGAATCTACCTATCTATTTTCTTCCCAGCTCCCAGGGGATTTCCCAGTTTCAGGCGAAGGCAGTTTATATACTATCGCTCCCTCACTCTAATGCAGATGTAGGGAGAGTGTTTAGCCAAGTTTAATTGGTGAAAACAAAGCAAAGAAATCGAATGAAAGTTCAATTTCCATTCTGTGTGTGCGATTTGGGCTAAAAACGGAGGGAAAACATTATCACTACTACGAACTTCCGAAGGATGTGGCCAAAATTGGAAGTATGCAGAGCTACAGCAGTAATACACCTTTCTTCTCTAAAAATATAATAGCGGTAGCAGGCTCCGCACGTGAAGAAGATGATTTTTAATGAAAGAAATGTAAGTAAAAAGCCGTTTATATATTAACAATTTTGGGTATTTTTCTAGTGTTTTGAATCATAGAGTCCAGCTGGTGCTTATCTGGTGTTTTAAAGCGTAGGGTTTAGTTCTTTCCTATTTCAAGATTTGGCAACACTGCGCAGGATTTGCCAAGAATTCGTAGCAATTGCATTGGGAAATTGGGAGCTCCCACCAACTAACAACTCTACGTTATTGGTATTTTAATAATAAACCAGCGAGAGTTAGGTCAGGGGTCATCGTCTTGTTTATAAACAAACAAGCTTCGCCCGCAAACTGAAGCATCATTTATGTAATTTATGGAGGAATCTTAATTAATAGTAGAATTCTCTTTATCGGATCACAATCCTTGATCATTTCTTCCCTGTGTCATAGGAACTTTGTGAATTCTTTCTCTCTCTTGTGACAATCAAGACATTATAAGGTGCGTTCAAAAAGTAACGAGCCGGAGGCATAATTACAGAAACCAGTACCTGTATGTTAAAAGTATTCACCCCGGCTGTTGAGGCACTTGTCCCACTGTGACACGAGGCGGTGAATGGCTGTCTCAGAAAATTCCCTGGGCTGCGATGTGAACCTGTTCCGCACGTACAGCTGGACGTCGGCGTCCGAGGTGAATCGTTGGCCCCGCAGAGCCCTTTTCAGGGGACCAAACATGGCGTAATCACAGGGAGAGAGGTCTGAACTGTATGGAGGGTGGCCGAGAACCTCCCATTTGAATTTCTGCAGGAGTGCCGCGAATGTGTTGGCCGTATGAGGTCGTGCATTGTCGTGGAGCAGAATGACCCCACGGGTGAGATTGCCTGGACGTTTTGTTTTGATCGCTTGGCGAAGGGTGGTCATGGTTTGCGAGTAACGCTGAGCATTCACTGTTGTCCCGTGCGGCATGACGTGTATTAGAAGAGGGTCATCTTGGTCAAAGAAGAACGTCAACATTACCTTTCCTGCAGTCGTGTGGATGGCCTTGCCTTTTTTGGGTGGTGGTGACCCTGGATGCTTTCACTGGAGGCTTTGTCATTTGGATTCTGGTTCCAAGTGATGACACCATGACTCATCTCCAGCCACCACACGTGCCAGGAACCCATTCCCTTCCCTCGCTTAGCGCTGCAGATGACCAAGATAGTGGGCCATTCGACATGCTTCCTGGTGTGGTTGAAGACTGTGGGGCACCCATTGGGCACACACTTTCCGCAAGTGCAGTCGTTCCTTCGTGATGGTGTACACACTTCCGACGCTCAATCCGACCACGGCGGCTATGGCGTTCACTGTCACTCGGCGATCCTGGGTAATGAGTGCATCAACCAGCTGGACGTTTTCACCGGTAATGCAGGGGGGTGCCCCAGACCGGGCATCATCGGCTAACGACACCCATCCTTCCCTGAAGCGCTTGTGCCACGCCTTGACCCTTGCAAGGGACATGCAGTGTTCGCCGTACACTTGTGACATTTGGCGATGAATGTCCGTTCCCCCAACTCCTTCCGCTGTCAGAAACCGAACAACACCTCTTTGCTCTTCGTTTGACGCCTCCATGTCACTGTATGCAATGCGACTGACAGCGTTGGACGATTGTTGCATGCTGCTGCTCGCTTTGTATCGTCACGTGACGTGCACGCGTGTCCTCTAGCGACAGGCTGTGACCTTCCACGCTCTGGTCGGAACCACGCCTCGTTACACATGCCACGATTAGCCGATGTCGTCACCGGTTTCCACATTCCAGCCTCCAGCTCGTTAATTTTTGAACGCACCTTATATATAATTTGTGGAGGAGGAATCATAATTCATAACAGAATTCTCTTTATCGGACCACAAACCATGAGCATTTCTTCCCTGTGGAAAAGGAACTTTGGGGATGACTCCCTTTCTCTTTGTGAATTCTTTCTTTCTCTCTCTTGTGATAGTCAAGAAATTATTTGTTGCTCAGTTTCATTGTTAGCCTACGTGATACGCGTATTTTTTTCGATTTCAATGAACTACGTCGTGTATAATTTTCCGACTCGGCACCATGTGTGACTGGACTAGTCATTATGTTATCATGGAGAAAGTATGTGCAACGAATTCTTGTCAGACGTACGGTAATTTATGAATGGCGAGGTGCATCAAACACAAATGCCCCTTTTGTCTAATCTTAACTTGACTGTGTATTCTGAGGAATGAAAAGTTCATAGACGAAGTAAAGAAAGGCCGAGTTGCACTTCCAGGGAAACTCCTAACACATCCACTCTTCTCAGAAGTCTTAACTCGACACGACTCTACAGTGTCTGTGGGTCATAGGCTGGCTCTCCAGTCAGCTAGCTCTTAAACTGTCTCGAAGCTAGTAATTGAATGGAGATTGTTGGAAGAAATGAAAACGTAAAAACATTTATAGTAGGCGATGTATTGAAGATAGAGATATGCTCGCGGCCTTTTTTTGTAGAACATTTCATGCAGAACAATTCTTACACTCATAGTATATATGTCGTAGTCAGATAGTGAAATCCGTCATTTCATGAAAATCCTAGGCACCCGGCATATGATGTAAAAAGGTACAGTTGCACTATCTGACGCGTGGTTTCATGAAATGACTAAATTTCGCCGTCACATAGTGTAATTCACATTGTACATCATCTGACGGGAAATCCAACCCGTCACTTCATGAAGTACCGTAGCGGCAGCGGTGATCACGTGTGAGGAAAGTGTGATTTCAAGAATTAAAATAGGATAAAAATGTGGACACTAAAGGGCTGTTATATCCTCAGAAAGTGAACACTGTGACATATGGTACAAATAATGTCTAATGGTCTGGACCAGTGGCGGCTGGTGTAGAAATTTAGTTGTGTGCTGTAGGCCTAACCCATCCTCCATCCAACATTTTTTTTATATACACACATCAAAAAAAGTTTTGCATCACCTCGGTTCCAAGAGTTCCGGAACCTTTAAATACAAAGGGAATAGAGATCAACACAAACAACATTTCAGCTCGTTTTATTGCTCATGAGACCCACACATTGCATGTTGTACCATCATACAGCTAGACTTTCAGCATTTGTGGTCCAGATTGCAGTACACACCACTACCTCTAATACCCAGTAGCACGTCCTCTTGCATTGATGCATGCCTGTATTCGTCGTGGCATACTATCCACAAGTTCATCAAGACACTGTTGGTCCAAATTGTCCCACTCCTCAACGACAATTCGGCGTAAATCTCTCAGAGTGGTTGGTGGGTCAAGACGTCCATAAACAGCCCTTTTCAACATATCCCAGGCATGTTCGATAGGGTTCATGTCTGGCGAACATGCTGGCCACTGTAGTCGAGCGATGTCGTTATCTTGAAGGAACGCATTCACAAGATGTGCACGATGAGGTCGAGAATTGTCGTCCATGAAGACAAATGCCTCTCCAATATTCTGCCGATATGGTTGCACTATGGGTCGGAGGATGTCATTCAGGTATCGTAAAGCCGTTTCGGAGCCTTCCATGACCACCAGTGGCGTACGTCGGCCCCACATAATGCCACCCCAAAACATCAGGGAACCACCACCTTGCTGCACTTGCTGGACAGTGTGTCTAAGACGTTCAGCCTGACCAGGGTGCCTCCAAACACGTCTCCGACGATTGTCTGGTTGAAGGCATATGCGACACTCATCGGTGAAGAGAACGTGATGCCAATTCCGTGGGGTCCATTCAGCATGTTGTTGGGCCCATCTGTACCGCGCTGCATGGTGTCGGGGTTGCAAAGCTGGACCTCGCCATGGACGTCGGGAGTGAAGTTGCGCATCATGCAGCCTATTGCGCACAGTTTGAGTTGAAACACGACGTCCTGTGGCTGAACGAAACGCATTATTCAACATGGTGACATTGCTGTCAGGGTTCCTCCGAGCGGCAATCCGTAAGTAGCGGTCATCCACTACAGTAGTAGCCCTTGGGCGGCCTGAGCGAGGCCTGTCATCGACAGTTCCTGTATCTCTGTACCTCCTCCATGTCCGAACAACATCGCTTTGGTTCACTCTGAGACGCCTGGAAACTTCCCTTGTTGAGAGCCCTTCTTGACACAAAGTAACAATGCGGACGCGATCGAACTGCGGTATTGACCTTCTAGGCATGGTAGAACTACAGACAACATGAGCAGCGTACCTTCGTCCTGGTGGAATGACTGGAACTGATCGGCTGTCGTACCCCCTCCGTCTAATAGGCCCTGCTCATGCATGGTTGTTTACATCTTTGAGCAGTTTTAGTGACATCTATGAACAGTCAAAGGGACTGTATCTTGGATACAATATACACAGTCAACGTCTATATGCCGGAGATCTGGGAACCGAGGTGATGCAAAACTTTTTTTGATGTGTGTATAAACATATAGAAACACTCACTCAGTGACGAAAAATGAAGTCCATACGTCGCTCCTTCTTGCAGCAGAACTTTTCAATCACCCTGGCATTGAACCCCTCCATACTGGAGACCATCTTCTTCTCAATGGAGAGCATAGCGATGGCACTTAGTCTTTCTTGTGCCATGGTGTTCCGCAGAAAGGTCTTGATCCTCTTCAGCGATGAGAAACACCTCTCAGGCTCTGGAGTAGTCATGGGTGTTGTTACTGATATCCTCAGAAGCTTGCTTGTTTGGAAGAACGTACCTTTCAGATTACTGGATATTATGAAATGCAGAAGAGGGACTGCCCCACCAATATTCATAAAATCTGGCCTACAGTACAGAACCGACAGTTCTGTTCTGAGCCTTTTCTTTTCCAGCATGCTATAGGCCTGAACAGTTACACCTAGTTCTTTATCAGGAAAAGCCCATTTTCTTTGAGCGATTCCCTCTTAAATCCTATTGCTGAGTCCAGATAGTGCCACTGGCCGCGTTCACATTCCATGTGACCAGTGCTGCCTCTCTGTGGTCGAACAAAGAATCGCTGTGATGACTGGTCTTAGCTGTTGTTCCAACAGCACATCCAGAACACAAGGGAAAAGTTGGGCGCGCATGCGCAGAAGACAAAATTCACGTTTGCTGCCAATAAACTTGGAAATCCTCGCTGGGCTGGGATCTGCACAGCTAATGCCGCGCACGGAGTGGAGCGCACGCCTAGATACCTCGTACCGTACCTGTTCTGGACCTCGTAGTGAGGGGAGTAGAAATATTTCCTATTCTTTGCTTGACGTCTTTTTTTAAGCGTTGCATTTGCAGATAATAGGCCTACTATTAAAATAATTTATTTTCAAATAAACAATGTGCTGCAGCACTTCAGCACATAAGGAGCGGCCGCCCCTGGTCTGGACCTCATTTATCCCCGAATTCCCTCCCCAGTACCTTGCTTAATGCTTGGCCTTGCGCCTAGAAGGAATATTATGCTGCCGTACTGTGAACGGAAGAAGAACGTCGTTCAGATCCATTTTGTTTCTAAAACATGAGAGATAGATCAGTTACGGACGCGCAATAAAGATTATCTTGTACAGCTCTTAGCAATGTCTTTCCATAGTGTAGTTGTGGTCTCGGGGTATGGTGTTAGCTTCCGGAACATGACGTGGTGAGTTCGACCCCCCACTGAAGTAATTAATTCAGTATTTTTTGTTCAATCTGCACATTTTAATATAGTTCAGTTGTTTTCTTGTATATTTACTTTAAGGGCTAGGGACATCTTGGTCATCAGCCCAGTGTATTTGGGTGGTTGTTTTCTGATAACCTGTGTTTGCGTGATGACTGAAGTAGTGTGTGGGTAAAGAATTTGGGAAGGTGTCTCGATACTTGAAATGAAGTGCCTTCCCGGCATTTGCAGAGAGGGTGTGTGAAAAGGCCTGGAGGAAAACGCCACAGTCAGCGACGGGATTCGAACCAGCATATAGGCCTACTCGTTAAGTATACTTGTGAAATCAACTATGGTTACCACGGATAGGAACATAATTATGGTCTGAGTGTTGAATTGCGGTAACTCAACCTCGGGAGGCAAAACTACCTTAGCCATCCTGGAATTGGTTTTCTGTGGTTTCCCCGTTCTCCTCTAGGCAAATGCTGGGTTGGTTCCTAACTTAAGCCACGGCGCCTCCTTCCCAGTCTTAACCTAAACTACAAATACACACACTACTACCATAATAATACTGATTATCACACAGATTCTATACACTCCCAAGTACACAGCGCTGAATGACCACGATGTCGAAGTAGCCTACCTCAAATGAAAAGAAGGAAGATTGTAGTTTAACGTGACCGTGAATCTTGGGATTATGAGCCACGGGACCTCCTTTTTACGTGGAATCCGAACCACAGGACATGGCATTTCACTTCGAAAATCTCACATGCATTGACCGGGAATCGAACCCGGACCACCTTGGTGAGAGGCATACAGCTAGACCGCTGAGCCACCACGCCCCTTCTACCTCAAATGAAACAACAGCGTCATATTCCGTCTATTGTCTCTCAGCGCGACATTTTCGCGAGAAGTAGGAGGGGCTTACACAAAAGCTTTACATTTGGTTGATTTAGTGGAGGGTTCACCTTCGAGAAAATCTCGAATTTCAGTCTATTTATTATAGACAGAAATATTTGAAAGAATGATTGTGCATTTTTCTTGATTGTGTGTATCTTACCTGTTATCGTTCCAGTTTTGTTGTTAATACATTTGGGGGACTTTGGTTACCTCAATCATCAGCCCCGTGTGATTGGGTGTGAATTGAACTTATATTTATATGATGACTGTAGGGATGGGTGGAACTGCATTAGGCAAAGGGATGGGGTAGGCGCCCCGGGACTTGAAGTGGTACTATCCCGGCATTTGGGTGAAGGGAGTGTGGAAAATCCACGGGGAGAAACCACACTCTGGATAGCCACTGTCATCGCCGGGTTAGGACCTACGATCTTCCGACTTGCTGCAGCTACCTTTGTGGCCGGGGTGCAAGATTTGTACGTGCAAGGCTACGTCGCGGGACTCGTTTCAATGGGCTTGGGGATGATGTTGAATCAATTTCTATGTGGCAGGTGGTTTCTAGGCCAAATGCCCTTCCTGATGCCAAACTAATGAAACGTTAATTAGAGATTGATTGAAACTGGTCCAAGAGATGGAAGGAAGCGGTCTGTGGCATATTAGAAGGTACCGTCCCATTTTTTTTCCTTAGAGTTTCAAATGGGAAACATCATTTTATTGACCGCTGTATGTGGGGCTTGAACCACTCGACAAGTCCGTATATAGCTTGGTTTCATACCCTAGAGCGGCGTCCTCAATTTATGTTGAGACTGTGACTATCACCATCATGCTATACAAAGTCCCCGAGCACCATTAAGTCAATAATAATATTAATGCAACCTGCATAACAATGAGCAGTACCATCATGTATACAGGATATCTCAAGTAATTCGGAAGAGAAGAATATCTTTCTATGGTCACTTAACTCGTATGAACCCCGAGAGAATCGCCAATCGGATATTTACCTATTTTCTTAACAAGAAAGCCAAGGGCCCATGGATTTGTAAGGTAGACAAGGATTTGTACGAAGTAGTGATCACCCACGCAGATATCATGGATCGTGATCTTTTGAAGGAAAAGCTTGAGCACACCACCAATTCGAAGAAAAAGCAAAATTAAAAACCGGCGAGAAGTGGTCTGATGAAAGAAGGGAGCTTCACAGGCAGCGAATGCGTGAACACTGGGCTAAGATCAAGGCCCAAAGACGGAAGCAGTTGAAATAACGTGGTCCATAGCTGGCCTAAACGAAGAAAGAAAAGAATAATAATGCAACAAGCATGCGCCCCTCTTTTCTTTTCCTGTCTCTCTCTCTCTCCCATTGAAGTGCTGAAATATGTAGTGAGTCACCGCTCACCAGGCATGCTGCAACTGCTTGCGTGACTCATGCAGATAAGATAATTTACGTATGTACAGTCGAGTCGAATCAGCATATTTTGTGTTACTCATAAAGCAGGAATTTCCAATTATGATTACTGATGGTTAATAAATACAATTTTACAAGATAAATTTTTCACTGTCAAACCTTTTAGTGAAACCCCTAATATTCTTGTTCATGCAACAGAATTTGAATTAAAGAATGGATCTCAGGGGAGGTTGTGCTCGTATGACGGGAGTACCAAATGTCATTTAAAGAGCACTGTGAGCTCCCGAGCCAGGCCTAGAGCTTTGCGTTAGTAGAGTTAGCTACCGCTGTTGATGATGAATGATGACAAACATACATAATTACTATTATTACCGTAACATGTTAAGTCTCATTCACTTGTCTCCCGCAATAAATATTAGCCGATAGGAATTCAGCCTATAGGTAAAGCCCTGCGCGGATGCGGATATCCGCAGCATTTTTCGCCACGCGGTTATAGTTTGCATGGCTGTGCGGATAGCGGATACGCTGCGGATAATGTTTGGAGTAAATTTCCGGATAGTTTTTTAGAATACGATGTGGAACTTTCGATAATATTACATATTTGATATGCCAATCTACAGCTTCATGCTTAAAAGAGGAATACTCCTATAGCCTATTACGTACCAAATATTCGGGTACGTTTTGCGGTTATACACGAGAAGATTATTTTACTCATATGGTTTCAACTACATTTTATTAAGTAACGTACCGTATGTTTGTAGTAGAAGGTCTTGACATCTCATCATCATCATCATCAATTTCTCACTGCCAGTACCCACGAGATATAATGCTGTCAATAAGTTTGTTAGTTCATCGTGGTGACAACATTAACATTTCTCAAGTCAGCTACTTCGCTATCTAAGCTATCCTGGAAGATCTGGTTCCAGGTTTATCTGTAGATTTATTTCCATCTTGGCACTGAAACGCGTGGGCTGTGATATTGCAACGGAGACAGTTATGACATCAACTATGCGAACATTGATGGGTCAAGAGGCAGAAGTATGATGACTGACTTGGAAGTTCCGGCCAAATGTCAATTCCTTTCTCCAAGCTTAAAGAGAAGTTCACTTAGTAAATGTTACCGCGACCGGGAGTATGGACATCATTTAACCAACACTGATAAAATATCTATTAAAACAAAACAAGGTGAATATTCAATAGTGCGTGAAACAAAGCTCAAGTCAAGGATAAGGCAGATATTTGATTACGTTTTCAATGGAACCAAAGAGATGAACGATATAGTAGGATGTTTTACCTGTAAATAAGTGTATTCATACTCAGGACACAAATCAGGCACATCAAACCTACTGCGGCACAAGTGCGAAAGTAGTCTATACAAAGAAGTATAGCCAGTTTTTTGTCTAAAGCGGAGGTCAGGAAAACAGAATTGAAATATCAGCGGATTTTTATACAAGTCTTGCGGATGCGGGGCGGATGCGGATAACAGTCATGCGGATGCGGGGCGGATGCGGATAACAGTCGTGCGGATGCGGGGCGGATGCGGATAAGGTTTTGTTTATCCGCGCAGGGCTCTACCTATAGGCCACAACTATTTCCTCTTTGGCTGATTGAGATTCCAGAGCTAATTCAATCGTTGTAATAAAAAGAACTTACTATTTATTTAATTTGGGAAAGTTCTAAATAATACAGTGCAGCCTCAAGCTACGTCACCTTGCAGGTTGTTCAACTTTTCTTGCGTGACAGCGTATACTAGTCCCCCAGCCCCCCACCCTCCCTCAGACAAAGAAATGAAGTTGTTGCCATTTTTAACCCAGCAGAAGTCCCTCGACAAATATTTTACAGTATACTATACAATCTAAGTATTCTAATGTATGTGTGTATTCATTTATTTATTTAGGCTATTTATTTATTTAACAATATTAAGGTACACAGACGTAAGCCCAATTATGTTTCTTATTGGCATATCAAGTTCAAAAATACAAATTGCATCAGTGAAGGAAAGAGAGAAAAAAGATATACAATTGAAGAACAAAAAGGAAAACTACAAACGAAATTATGAAAGTATGCATTACAGATTAGAAAAAAACTGTACAAATAAAAAATGTAATAATAAAAATACTAACTTCTACAAAAGAAAAGAGAGAGATAGAGAGTGAAGAGTACCCGGTATTTCACGATTAGATTTAGGTTGTTATGTGAAATTTAATTTCGAAAACCATAATAAACAAGCATTAATTTATTTCTTGGAATAGAACAATTAAATGAATTAATGTACGGCTTCATTGCGTCAGTCATTTCATGAAGTGCCGAATCAACAAACACCGGTTCTTCATGAAGTGCCTCGGCTGATAATGTAAAATCATTTGTTACACCATCTGCCGAAATCGGTCCGTCACTTCATGAAGAAACGCGTCAGATGGTGTAACTATCTCTTTTTACATCATATGCCGGCTTTTCATGAAGTGTCTAGGATCTTCATGAAATGACGGATTTCACTATCTGACTACGACATATAGATATTTTAACGGTTTGCCAAGCGTAAGCTAAAAAGCGCACGGGCGCCAGGTTTTTTTCGTCGTTCTCACTGAAATCGACACTGCTTGGCTTGTTTTGATCATAAATAAATTATTTTCTACATAAACCTTCCTCGAGGTATCCTTTACAGAATGGTGAAAACCGCATCAAAATCCATCCAGAGGTTCTCGAGATTACCCGTGACATCCGAGAATCGGGGACTTTGTTTTATACCAAGTAGAGTTGACTCAATTTTGCAATTCTTTTTTTATATGATCTGACGGGAAGTCCAGCTCGTCACTTCATGAAGTGGTGGTTGTTGTTGTTTGAGTCTTCAGTCTTTTGACTGGCTTGATGCAGCTTTCCCTGCCTCCCAGTCCTGAGCTAATCGTAACATCTCTAAATAGCTACCACACCTTACATCCAAGGCAATCTGTTTAAAATACTCTAACCGTGGTCTACCGCTACAGTTCTTTTCCTCAACCCTTCCTTCCATAACTAAGCCTGCTATTCCTGGATGTCTTAGTATGTGTCCTACCAACCTCTCTCTTCTCTTCATTAGCAGTCGCCAGAAACATCTCTCCTCTCCCACTCGTCTTAATACCTCTTCGTTTGTAACCCTATCTACCCACCTGATCTTCATCATTCTCCTGCAACACCACATTTCAAATGCTTCAATTCTCCTTTTTTCTGCTGCACCAATAGTCCAAGTTTCACTTCCATAGAGCGCCAAGCTCCAGACAAAGGCTTTCAAAAATGACTTCCTAATAGTCTACCTAAATCTATATTCGTTGTCAACAGATTCCTTTTTTGTAGAAATGATTTTTTTGCCTGAGCCAACCTACTTTTTATATCCTCTTTACTTCGTCCATCACTGGTTATTTTGCTTCCTAAGTAACAGAAGTCTCCTACTTCCTTCAGCTTTTCACCTGCCAATTTGATGTCTATAGAGGTTTCTGATTTATTTCGGCTGCTTTCCAGTATTTTTGTTTTACATTTATTAATTTTCATCATGAATTCTTTCCTCAAGACGGAGTCCATACCATTCAAAAACTCATTCAAATCCTCAGGCTTGTCGGCCAAGATGACGATGTCATCAGCAAATCTCAGAGTTGAAATTATTTCTCATTGAATCTTCACTCCCATTTTAAATTTTTCTCCAATTTCCTTCATTGCTTGTTCAATGTAAAGATTGAAAAGTATGGGCGGTAAATAGAGAGAAAAGGGTAGAATTATATTTTGGTTCTTACGTGGAAATTAATTTCGAACGTCATATTAAACCAGCATTAATTTATTTCTTGGAAAAGTTTGTGTATGACGGTGAAAAATTAATGTACGGGTCCATTGCATTAGTTATTTCATGAAGAGTCGAATCAACAAACACCGGATCTTCATGAAGTGTCTCGGTTAATAATGTAAAATCATTTCTTACGCCAACTTCACTTCATGAAGAATCGCGTCAATGTAACTATCCCTTTTTACATCACATGCCAGCTTTTCATGAAGTGCCTAAGATTTTCATGAAATAACGGTTTTCCTGACTACGACATATATGAGGGGTCTAGATGCAAAACTCACATTCTTCACTCTTGTTCGAAATTGAGTTAGCAAGGCATTATTCTTCGTTCCAAACTACACACTACTATCTTAGTGGTGAAAAGCCAAACTTCAAATGCCAAATTAAATTTAGATGCAAAACTATCATTCTCCACATTCTCCACTCCCTGTTGGCCAATCACAAGACAGCTTCTGGTCATGTGACTTTCTACAGCT
This sequence comes from Meconema thalassinum, assembly GCA_946902985.2. NCBI lineage: Eukaryota > Metazoa > Arthropoda > Insecta > Orthoptera > Tettigoniidae > Meconema > Meconema thalassinum. Next base: position 876,415,202 of record OX336390.1, on the reverse strand, counting down.
GCAAGCCAATATTATTACTGTCTCTTCAACTCGTAACCTCTACATAATGAATAAATAATATGTGCATTCCAACAATGCAATTGGTTTCCTTTGTCTAAATTTTCCACAAACTTCGCTAACTTGTCTATTGTTTTGTCTGATGTAATTAATTTTGTTTAGTGTAAAAGTTAACATTCTCCAACTTGTTCAGACACAAAACTCACAGTCTCCAATGTTTGGATGCAAATGTCACATTCTTCAAAATTAAAACCTATTTTTTAGATAAATTAATATAGGAAACATAGTTTGTACAAGAAGGTGTAATTAAGTATAGCCTGCAAAGCAAAGTCTCTTAGAGATTCAATTAGTTACATACATTTAAGAAGTTTCTGTTAGTTCCTGTAAAATTAGAAAAAGTGGAGAACGTGAGTTTTGCATCTGGATCCCTCATATATGATTATTAGGAACCGGGCATTTATGCACTAAAGCGATTAAAATATTCATGTAATTATGAACCAAAAATGTAGAAAATATGCTTTAAACAATGACAAATATGCACTTAACAATGAGCCAATCTTATTCGCTCTTCTTTCACTACTTTGCCGTAATATGTGAAGTCGTTTTTGCATGTAGTTCAAGTTGAATTTTTCTTACATTTCACTTCCTTCGAGCTTACTTGACAATAGACGACAACGCTGTTACCTGACACCCACTGATTTAATAAATATGTTATGCTGCTCTTCTCTTAGGCATTTTGAGGCAGCATACTCTGCGTAAAATACTGTACTGTTATCTCGTTATCTGTTGCTCAGAAAGTTGCCTACAAGGGACGTCCAACACGCAGGTGAAACCAATTTTCTTCCAGACGTTTTAAAGTATACTTAATTTCAAATGTATATGCTAAAATATGCTGTTATGTTCATAACATGCAAGAAATCCAATCATCATCATCTTCATTTCCCCTTTTCCAGCTGACACTGGGTGGGGGCAAATATGGTTCCTCTCCACTTTGTTCTGTCGTTCCACCATTCCTCTTCCGACACGGTGTTACAATCCAGGTTCCGTTTAGTAATGCTAATCTTCACCGAGTCCATCCAACGCATTCTTGGTCTTCCTCGTCCTCTCTTCCCTGTCATCCGTCGTTCCAGTGCTCGTCTTGGTAGCCTTACTTCATTCATCCGTTTGACATGTCGAAACCATCTCAATCTGTTTTGCTCCAGTTTCTCATTTAGTTTCTGTACTCCCAGTTCTTTCCGTACATCTTCTTTTCTCACTCTGTCTCTCCTCGTTTTCTGGACCATACTTCTCAGGATTCTCATCTCAGCTGCCTGTACTCTGATCTCATCCCTCTTATTCATTGTCCAAATTTCTGCTGCATATGTCATTATAGGAACATAATATTCTTTGTACATAACTTCTTTAGCCTTAATTGGTATATCCTTGTTCCATACTAATCCCCGTACCTGTTGGTAGAAAGCTCACCCGAGTTGTATTCTTCTGCTAATTTCCAAATGTACTCTACCATCTTCAGTCAGTTCACTTCCCAAGTATTTGAAGTGTTTCACCACTTCCAATTCCTTATCTCCGACTTTGATTCCTCCTTTTCCTTCTTTCTTATCTCTACTCATCACCACTGTTTTACTCTTCTCCATATTCATCTTCAATCCCCATTGCTCAATCTTTTCATTTATTACGTCTAACTGTTCTTGTACCTCCATCTCATCCTCGCCCCAGATCACAACATCGTCTGCAAACAACATTACCTTCATCTTTGCCCTGCTATATCCTTTCATTGCTGCCTTCATGATGTCATCCATAACCATTACGAACAATAATGGTGACAACACACTTCCTTGCTTTAGTCCAGTGACAATTTTAAACCATTTCGATGTCCCGACTCTAGTCTTCACACTACTGTAGCACTCCATGCACATTCGTTTTATCATGTCTCTCAGTTCCTTGCCTATATACCCACAAAATATGCATTTGCATATGCATTTTCAAAAAATTCAGCCCCTTATGAGTATCTTAAAGAAGGCCGTCCCCAAATAAGACTGAAATTGTCAAGCAAGTAGGTTGGTTGGTTGGTTTGTTGGTTCTTAAGTTTAGGGGCTGCGACAACGCGGTCATGTAGCCCCGTGTACTTGGGTGTGTGTAGAATCTGTCTGATAACCGGTGTTAATTGTGATGACTGTATTAGCTTGTGTTATCTGTTTTTTAATTTAAGTACCGGTACTGCAACTTAGAATTTTTCAAATAGTTTCTACTTTTGCCGCCAAGCGCCACCGTCAACGACTACTAGGCCAAGTTCAGAACTTAGCTACTAGACGCCACCGCAGTCGGCTCTTGGAAACGAACTTAGAAACCTAAGAGCGTTGTTTACATTCTTAACCAATCCAATTTAGCTTCACATAGGTGCAATTAGTGGACGGTTCTTTAACATGCCATAAATCTATGACATGGGACCGCCGGCTTTACTTCCCCTCCGAAGGAAGGCATACTGAGGGATTTTTTAACGCTCTTAAAAAATCCGACGGCTTCGGCCGGGTTTGAACCCGCTATCTTGGGCATAGAAACTCAGCATGCTACCGACTACGCCACCTCAAGCTAGTAGGGTTTGGTGAAGTTTGCTGTAAGGTTACAGTGGGGCTTGCATGCTCTGTGTTCATGAACTGTGTGTTAGCAACTGTGGGATCGCTAAGCGTGTGTTAAAAGAAGTAGGGTCTGGCCCATCATCTTATCAAACAATAGCACATCATTTTTAAATGAATCTCCAATTCTATTGTTAGCGGGCTCGTTGAGCGGATAGACTGATCCCGCCCAAGAGCGACTCCACAGGGCGTGAGTTGCTCCCACATAACCAGTTACTATTATTGTTATTAGATTATTTATTTATTTAAGCTCTTTAGACCCATAGGATCACATAAAACAAATTATGATCTGCTGGTTTTCTTGGTCTTCCAAAACTCCTTCATCGTTTCGCTATGACGAACTCAACGTTCCTCCGTCCATCCTTTTCCCGTTCTCTTTGGTCGATCTTTCTGGTGTAACTTCCCAACTGTGTATCTTTTGTCTGAATGTCATTCTATCTTCGATGTCTGTTGGTGTGATATTGGAACTTCTGAGATCAATTTGGACCTGTGTAGCCCAAAATGTTGTCACTTTTTAAATTCCCTCGGGACGTCGCGCGCGGTGGAAAAGACCGGAAGCATTCAATATCGTTTGATTATTTCCATTTGCTATTTATTATTGTTAGGTTGCTTTCACTATGTGATTACTTTCTATTTTCATCGTTCAAAGTATACATTTTATTTATTTACATCCAAATAGTGCTTTAAAAGAATACAATAACTAATGTTAGTACAGTACAATGTACGAGTAATTTACAACTATCAGTAAAAAATATGTAAAACAATGTTACAGCTTAATAATGTAATTTCTTAATACTGGGAATGGTTGTGCACGGAGCACCGAATTAACATACAACTGGCTGATTACAGCAACTAAGTAGCTCTACCTGGTTTTAAACCGTACAGGAGTGGTGCGGGGTAGATATGGTGGAGGGAGGGGCCTGTCATACAACAAGGCTAGATAGAGTAACAAAATATGCGTGCGGTCGGAAAGACCGCGGCGCGAGGTATGTCAGAATTCTCTCCTTTAATCGGTCGTCATTCAGTCTCATGGGATGGTCGTAAAACCTCAGTCGTCGTTTGCGGAAATCTGTCTCGATGTTGGTGTATCTGTGTGCGACTGTAGACGATATCCTTCAGCTGTGCGTTTAGGACCCATGATTTTCAGGATGGTTTTTATCTCCTCCCTCTTGATGTTTTCGGGATCACCTTTGTAGTTGAGGCTTAACGTCTCACTGGCGCAGAGTGTCTCGGATTTAATGACAGTCGCGTTGTGCTGATGCTCATGCATCTCTTGTTGTGGATGTTCGCGATTTTCCCGTTTGCTTTCCGCATTTTAAGTTCAAGTTTTTTTAAAATACTCTTTCCATACCTTGGGGTCGATGATTTTCTGTCTTTGATATACGAATTATGGATATACAGTACACACGCTCGCACAATGTGAATCGGTGCCTAGCACAGCAATCACAATACTCACTAAACGTGCAACACTAACGTCTAAGCTTTGCAGATACACGTCCATATGAATGACAAAACACGTGTGAACTAACGATATGAGTCAACGGAGCGCACCAACCACCGGCTGAACTGCGTATGGGCGCCCGCGATCTGCGCCAGTCACAGCCAGCTTAGCTTGCGTGTTTACTCGCGCGCACATAGATAATGACCCTGTAGTTGTAAGTTATGTACATATTGTCCGTAAAATATTAAACAGTTTAAAAGTTTATTTTTTACGGGGTACTGTTTTAGATAAATGTGTAGGCCTATAAAGGGGTAGAGAGGCAGAGAAGGTTGGGAACCGCCGGCCAGAGAAGTTTGGTTGCAGTAAAGATGAATGAAGACTAAATGTGACCTTTTAGTGGCTGTGATGTTGGGTTAATCACAAAATATTGGAAATAACGTAGCGACTTCTGTTCATGAAGATTTTCCAAAGATCAAAGAACTTCATTTATACTCATCTGAAAGTAAACTTTGAAGTGAAAATTATTATTTCCCTTTAAATAAATTTTGCTCTTTATCTTCCTTGCAATTAAGTTTCAAAATAATGCAAGTAAAAATAATTTTGTGTTTATTCTTTGAAAATATCCAGGTGTTTGGCTTTTTATTTTTTATCTTATTTACTGTTCATACTCTCTGCCTGCACCACTACTCAAGTTAAAAATCCCTCAGTATGCCTTCCTTCGGAGGGGAAGTAAAGCCGGCGGTCCCATGTCATAGATTTATGGCATGTTAAAGAACCTTCCACTAATTACACCTGTGTGTAGCTAAATTGTATAGGTTAAGAATATAAACAGCGCTCTTACGTTCCTACGTTCGTCGCCAAGAGCCGACTGCGGTGCGTCTGGTAGCTAAGTTCTGAACTAGTAGTCGTTCACGGTGGCGTTTGGCAGCGAAAGTAGGAACTAATTGAAAAATTCAAAGTTGCAGTCCATACTTGAATTTAAAAAAACATATACACACACTAATACAGTCATCACAATTAACACCGGTTATCAGAAAGATTCTACACACACCGAAAGTACACGGGGCTACATGACCGCGTTGTCGCAGCCCCTAAACTAAGGAACCAACCAAAATCATCTTTGAATATATCCAGGTTACGCTTTTTATTTTTATTTGTATTTATTGTTCATACTCTCTGCATGCTCCACTACACATGCACTTACAATACATTTTATAAATGATCAAAATAAATTACATTTTAATAATTAAATTTCTAGATGCCTGTTAATCTTAAAAATATCAAGCAATATTAGTCTTCGTTCTTCCTAAGAACTTGAAAATCCAGAGCATTAACAAATTTAGAAAATTCTTATACATACTTTTTAATAGCACAGATTTCTGCATTGGCCAGTTATCGATTCAATTAACACTATTAATCAAGAATTGCCTAATATTTTTCACTTCACTGCACACGAAAATTATATGATCTATAGTCTGGGGGCTGCTTTTACAGGAACACTCGGGATTACGTATAATTTTAAGTCTGTGTAATTACGAAGCAATATTTCCATGTCCAGTCAGTATTGTAGCCATATTCGGTGCTAAGGTGATTTTGGATTTTAATCTACCTGCAACTGTTCGAAAGAATTTCTTTTGTAAGAGTGCCTTTTGAAGTTTGTTCCCATTTTTGCTGCCATTCATGAATTGATTCTTCTTTGAGATTTTTGAGGTGTTATGCTTATTTCTTCTTTTGCCCGGCAGTTTATTTTCGAATTGACCTTCTTTACAAAGCAGGTGCACAGGTCACCATGGAGAGGAGACTACTGGAGCTGAGTCATATCCTACCTGCGCGACTGTAATTTTCAACCAAGGAAGCTGACAACGTGTTGCCACATTGACAATTGTAGCTTTCAGTCGGTCTACACAATAGAACCCAATTACTGGGACATGCGAGAAAATATTAGATATGAATTCAAGTTTTTTTTGGTGTGTTGACCGACTGAAAAGTTGTAATATCAATTGTGTGTGTGTTTTCTTTTATCGTATGGCCTCGGGTGCTGGATGCAAGCTTTGTAATTTGACACCCAGAGGGTAGCTTTCATGTCGAATTTCGTTGTTCCTTGAATCACTATGAAAGTCAAGGAGGTTAGATATCTAAGCTCCTTGAACACTATAGCGCTTTCTAGTAGAGAAATGAGAAACTTTGTGTTGGCGGAAACTCCCGAGATTCATTTTGCCATTATGAACACGATCTACTGAATTCAAATGGGTTCTTTGACATGCCAACATCGTATGACATGCGTGTCGTATTTTTTCCGCCTTTCAAAAATCACTTACCACGGCCAGGAGTGAACCTGAAATCTTGGGGTTAGTAGACCGACACGCTATCCACTCACTCACCGTGTCAATAATGCTGCTAAACCATTTGCCCCACCAAGTCACGTATGCTACCTTTTACTAGGCTAAGAGGAGAGTTAGAGGAAGGAAGGAAGGAAAGAAGTGATCTTGAGCCACCGGGACCTACTTTTTGCGTGTAATCCAAACCACAGGACTTGACATTTCACATCGAAACTCCCACATGCATTGACCGAGAATCAAATTCGGGCGAAAGCAGCTTGTAGCCGGTCGAGGCACGGAGGAAGACGTAGGTGATTATAAGGGTGGAAGGGGGGGGGGGGGGGGGTCGAGGCATTGGTTGCAAGCGAGGAAGATGTTGCGGTAGTGGAGGTAGCGAGCTGGCGTAAGGACGGACAACGTTGTGCGTGACGTTGAATGGGACATTATTAACCAATAATCAGTAGACTAGCTATGACAAATCCTTGGAATCATACTGCCTGCTTTATTACTTTATACAGCTATTTAGAACTAACAGGTCACATCTTTAGGTAGATCATGTTTTCGATTTCAATGCAACTAAATTTGCAATATTCGGTTGCATTGCGTTTGTCGAGTGAATTCTGAGAATAGCTTCAAGTGACGCTTGTGTTAAAGTTGACCTGAACTTACATTTTGTTCAAATACATTAATGGGGTAGTGAGAGGAGAAGCTGGTGGGAGTGGTGGGGAAGAGCGGGGCTTAATCTGCCACGGAGCGAGTCTCGAGGCAAGCCGTGGCGCCACAGCCACCAGTGGCATGGCTGGACAGGCCTGTCATAAAGTGTTCCTATGTGGTTTTCCTGCACCGCACATCACTGACATCAACGAAGTTAGTGACATTGATATTGGATTCTTATAATTGGACCAACTGCGGCCAGGAGTCTTACTTACACATCCCTGTGTATAGCTGTTTTACTGTGTTTGGTAATGCCTACAACCCCACAGGCTCTCTTTACACAAATATAAATGCGCAGTATAGTTCCTGAAGCACAAACAAGGGACCGAGACCACGCCCTGTCTGAAAACAAAAGGCTGTGCTGTGTATAAATAATACATGGAGTCTGCATGGTTATTGAATGTTACGTTATCCCTGATAGCATATATGAGAATATGCTAAACTTGGAGCTATTGGGTACCTCCGTCAGATCCTCTTGACGCGACTAAACCTCGAAAATTAAAATCCAGCACATACCAATCAAGGGGTTGTCGTCTTCCCTTTGGCGCAACTTCATTTACCATTGATTTAGGGAGGTGGATCATTTTGCAAAACTCGCGAGATTTCCTGAAATTGTGCTCCTAACCCCAACTAGCAGTCAGATTATTTCAATCTTGCATCAGTTGTGTCTTTTAATTAATTATGTATGTATTTATTATATTTCTTTCTTATAATTCGTTTTAATTATATTTATTTATTTATTTATTTATTTATTTATTTTAAAAGGCATTGTTGGGTCATAGGTTTGGGATGTATTTATTTATTTATTTATTTATTTATTTATTTATTTATTTATTTATTTATTTATTTATTTATTTATTTATTTATTTATTTAGCGTATGGCTTTTAGTGCCGGGAGTGTCCGAGGACATGTTCGGCTCTCCAGAGGCTGTAGCTGCTTCCAGCGGACACCTATGGGGTGAGCTACAAGTTCCGTTAATTTTCAAGTAATTCCAACTTTCGCTACCAGATGTCACTGACATCTAGTGATGAACGTTGGAACTTTGATAGAGCGTTTCAATGAAATCTAACCTAGAAATTAAGCTTCACACAAGTTTAGTTAGTGGAAGGATATTTTACATGCCATAAATCTATGACATGGGACCGCCGGCTTTACTTCCCCTCCGAAGGAAGGCATACTGAAGGATTTTAATGCTCTTGAAAAATCCAACGACTTCGTCAGGGTTTGAACCCGCGATCTTGGGCACAGCAGTTCAGCATGCTACCAACTATGCCACCGAAGAATAGAACGATAGCCTAAGCTAGGATAGGTTGGGCTCACTTCTCGAGTAGGCAGTCAGGCTTGGCGTATTATAACTTACTAGCGGTCCCGTGCGATAAATCTCGCTTGTTCATAAACCACACTTTCCCCAATAGGTTTTGCAAATCGAACACTTCGTACAAAAATTGATACATTTCTTACAAACATTGATATTTAAGAAATTAGAATGCAATTTGTCACTGATAATGTCATTTGTGTGCTGAGTGTGACGTAACACTCACCGGTTATTCAATATTTATAAAATTATACGATTTGAGTACTCATTCCTTTGATTTAATGTTTCTGAAATCCATGCAGAATGATAAAGGAAAGAGCTCAGAATGTTAAAATGACATGCAACGGTCGTCACAGCGGCCAAAATGTGAAGAGGACAGAAATTATGGAGCGTATTTTCATACATCAACAGTATCTGCAAATCGCACACTTCGTGCATTATTTTAAAAGTCATTTTTAAAGAAACTATTGATATTTATGGAATTAGAGTGCAATTCGTCACTGCTAATGTCTATTCTCTTTCATTTGAATGCTCATCGGTCGCTTGTGAGTGCCGCAGGGGGGATCTATACTACTGAAATAATATATATAATGATGCTTCCCTAGCGGGTCCACAGTAAAACTTGGATGGTGACGTCACCGAGGCCCAGTAGACTGAGCTGGCAAGGTCGACTGTATGCAGTAGGCTTGCCTCGATTAATGGGCTAAGCTTGTTCGGATATCGTAAATCCTTTTTCGTGACTTAAATACTATATTAATTATATTATCGTATGAATACCATAATTATCAGGTAGTTGTTCCATTTAGTGGTTTGGACAGTATGGTAATCAGTCCCGTATACTTGAGTGCCTGTAGAATTAGTCTGATAACTCGTGCTAGTGTGGTGTATGCAATTGATTCCCTCGTTGGGAACCATCTCAGCATTTGTAGAAGTGAGGAACCACAGAAAACCACTTATAAGATGACTGAATTGACAATCAAGCCCAACTCAGTTGTCCCCACAAGGCTGGGTGGTTCCCGCTCCAGACGTCATATCAGAATTAAATTTCTGGGCAGAGCCAGCGATCGAACCCATGGTCTTTGGAAGCAGAGTCTCAATTTGCACCCCGATACCACAAAAGGTGGAAAAGTGGATAACGACGGAAACCATTCCAAGAACACCCGACGTTGTGTTTGAACCCATCTCTCTCTCTCTAGTCCCGAGATAGCCTGGTTCCCTTGTCTTGACGCGTAAACACTCTGAGTTACGGGGTCGATTAACGACCTATAAAGGTAGGATAGACACGTTTACGAAATTGCAGTGAGTTTTACGATTTTATGTACTGAGATTTTCTCTTTAAAATTCGCGCCAAGATGAGTTACCGCAGGTCGCCGATAGATGGTGTGTGATCGGCGAATATTCGATTCATCGCTCTGGTTTATATCTTCGATCGTTATACTGCGTTTCGATTACTAGCGATTGATTCCGAATTTTTAATGTCTTAATTTTCTTTTTTAATTAAAGATTGATTCTTTCGATAGTGCCGGCCCCGTGGAGTTGGGGTAGCGCGCCTGTCTCTCACCCGGAGGCCCCGGGTTCGATTCCCGGCTCCGTCAGCGATTTTAGAAACTGGCGTGGGGGCTGGAATGGGGTGCACTCAGCCTCATGAGGACAATTGAGTAGCTGTCTGACAGTGAGGCAGCGCCCCGGTCACGAAAACCAAGATTAACGGCCGAGTGGACCCGACGCGCTGACCACGTGTCACCCCAATATCTGCAGGCCAAATGGCTGGGCAGCGGTCGCTTGGTAGGTCTAGGCCCTCATGGGCTGTAGTGCCAGGGTATATTTTTTTCTTTCGATAGCTCGCTGAGTTCGTGTTGATACGTTGTGTAAAGGGATTTCATTTGTGGTAGTTCAATCCAGGTGAAATGCTTTGTCGATTATAAAAATATTAGCTACATGTAACATTTTATATTAATGCTCAATAACTTAAGATAAACAAAACACAGCCATTTTGTCGTGTTTTACTACATTTTGGTGAATGAAGTTCCCTTCATGTTCTCTCATTTGGGGTTCTTACTGATAAATCACTTGGAAAGTGGGCAGGTACTGGCCGGACGTTTGTTTTAGACGAGTGAAAAATCTTAATGGAAAGCCTGGAGGTGAGTTACTACAGTACCCGTGTTGTTGTCAGCTGCCCCATGCGGTCAGATGATGGACAAAGCTATCTCACGCTACTTCTGAAGTACAGTCATTGGCAAATATAATGGCGTTATGTTCGTAACTACTTCCGCGTCACACAATACGTCGACGTGGACTGTACTGTCTGCACGGTGGTGTCGTCACGTGCTCAAGTCTGGAATTCCATTAACATCATACCTATGGTGCCAACTGTGAAGCTAGAGAGAGACAGTGTACAGGCTTACCCGCAAGCTTCAAGGTCAAGGGCAATCGTCTAAAACAAACGTTAATCTTGTATGCCATTTAATGATTACCGTACTGGTGATAACGTCTGAATTTTGTAGTTATAGTACAACATTAAATAAGGATAAATAACCTAACCTCACAAAAACCTAACCTAAGCTAACCTCACATAACACCACCTAACCTAATCTAACCTAACCTGATCTAAGTTAACCTCACATAAGATCACCTGATCTGATTTAAGCTAAGCTATCCTAACCTCACGTCGTCTAATCAAACCGCTAACTCAACCTAACCAAAGCTGACCTAACCAAATCAAACCAAACCTCACCTCATTCAACCTCACCTAACCTAACCTTCCCTCACCTAACCTAACCTCACCTCACCCAACCTATCCTAAGCTAACCTAACATAACCTAACCTAACCTCACCACACCTAATCTAACCTCGCCTAACCAAACCTCACCTCACCCAACCTATCCTAACCTAACCTCACCTAACCTAACCTAACCTCGCCTAACCAAACCTTACCTCACCCAACCTATCCTAAGCTAACCTAACCTCACCTAACCTAACCTAACCTCGCCTAAGCAAACCTTACCTCACCCAACCTATCCTAAGCTAACCTAACCTAACCTAACCTCACTTAACCTAACCTAACGTAACCTCACCTAACCTTACCTAACCTAAGCTAACGTAACCTCACCTAACCTATCCAAACCCAACCTCACCTAACCTAAGCTAGCCCAACCTCACCTAACCTAAGTTAACCTCACCTAACCTAACCTAACTTTACCTAACCTAAGCTACGCTAACCTCACCGAACCTATCCTAACCTAACCTAACCTAACCTCACTTAACCTATCCTATCCTAACCTAACCTCACCTCACCTAAGCTAACCTAACCTCACCTCACCTAAACTAACCTAAGCTAACCTAACCTTACCTAACCTTACTTAACCTAACCTAACCTAAACTTACCTAACCTCACCTAACTTAACCTAACCTAAGCTAAGCTAAGCTAACCTAACCACACCTAACCTAACCTAACATAACGTAGCGTCAACGGTAATCCGCAGGGGGAATGTTTTGCCCGTAGGCCCAACTCGACATCACCCGGTACGATACAAAGGTATCACTGGATGATAGGACTCTGCTACTTCCTCAATCGCCAGAACGATGAACAGTGGGAGGTGAGATGCCAAGATCTAAGAATACCCTGCTCCAATCAGCGTTAACTGGCTGTTCATCTGTTGGCAACCCCGCAACTATTTGCCAACATCTACACATGTGTTCTCACCATATGTATCTGTACGTCCTCGACAGTGACATTAAAATTCGCATTTTTTGGCGGAGGGCTAGGAACTAGTCTTAACTTCTTTGCGGTTTCCAGGAGAAGGACAAAGCCTCCGGATCGTTAATTTTTGAACGCACCTTATAGTATGAATAGAAATAACACTACTCTACTTCACACATCTTCTTATATTTCTGCGGAGCCTCCGGATTTGTACTGTTTTGTGCCTGTTATAAGATTTCTTATCCTACCATGTCTTGCAGTAAGAGCCAAAACTCCTACAATTAATAATATCATCTCTGGAATACAGAGAAGCAATTCATAATTCATGGTCTCCTTCTTCACTGCCTCCTAGAGACTCTAGTCAGACACAAGAAGTGTGCTGCTATCTAGTTAAGGAGTGGAGAAAGAGCAGTGATACCACAGATACGAGGGCTGATTTTTTTTAAAGTAATACCCGTTGTGATATTACGCCGTTGCAGCGCTGCGGTCGGTATTCCGTGCAGGTTCGCTGTGTACCTGAATCTATTGGCAAGGCTGAGACGCCATTGCGGCAACAGTCGCCTATGTGTGGGTGTGTTGACAAGCTTTTGAAATGGCATCGCCGATCGCGAGTCCCGCCGACCCATAAACGAGAGAGAAAACTCCCCTGTAAGATATCCTGTCATTTGGCCACAACTGTCAAGCAAATTGCGTGCTTACCAGGAGAACTGCGTATGTTTAGGAGTTATCCTGACCACATACGCAATTTGCCTGACAGTGGTGGCCAAATTACAGGATATCTTACACGGGAGTTTTCTCTCTCGTTTATGGGTCGGCGGGACTCGCGATCGGCGATGCCATTTCAAAAGCTTGTCAACACACCCACACGTGGGCAACCACGGAAAACCACTTCCAGGATAGATGAAGTGGGAATCAAACCACCTCTTCTCAGCGTCCCACATTTAGGAGCATGACTTCTAAGGAATTAGATTGCTGCGGACTTCTAAGCTGTGTTGCCTAACTTTTATTGTAGTCGCTGTTGAGTGTTGACCAATCCCACCGCGCAACAACAACAACAACCACAAATGTTGACAGATTTCGGACGTTTGGAGATCTGTTGTGGCAATGCAAGAAAGTAGTTTTTAAGACGATGTAGAATATTTAATGTTGTACCATTCAAAATATCACCTCCGAGATGTAACTAAATAAATAAATAAATAAATAAATGAATTAAATAAATAATTAAATAAATACATAAAAAGACATTGGCTGTTTTTGTTTAACCCTTTATAGAACAAAACTATTTTATTTTTTTACTTTTATGTGTTTCCACATTTTAATTTATTTTAATTGTTATAATTATTAATAATCTTATCTTTTGTTTCTCTAATTTTAATGTTTTTATGTTCGACCCTGACTATTATATGTCAGAAAACTGTACTATAATGAGGCTCATTATAATACTATTTTTCATTATGAAACAGTTTCTCCCACCAATCAGAGCTCAAGAAACAGTTGTTTGACCAATTAGATAATTCGATGCGCTGATTTACACGGCCTTCTGATTTAAATTTCACTGCCTGGCCTAGTGTCATAGTAGGGTAATCGAGGAGGCCATGGTCAAATACAAGGCATTTTCTGCGTCTCATGCGCTCTGTTCAGTACATAAAACTGGCGAAATCTCGACAGATATTTATGAATATTTATGTTCGAACATAAAATAGTTATAATAATTATCCTCGAACATAAACAGTCGTATGCAACTCGCCTATATTGGAAATTAAGTCATTCGTATGGAAAATATAAAACTCACATACGCTCGTTTTATAAACATACTCGTGTCTTAATTATTGCCATTATATGCTCGTTGCATAATGTACTAATATATATTTGTATTTTCAATTTATGTTCCTATAAATTTAATTTTGATATTTTTATTGAATTAATTAATTAACTAATTTTGAATTGATTTTTACAATTATTTTTATATTATTGTTATGTTTATAATTTTAATTTTTATAACTTATTTCTTTTTTACACATTAATTGCTAATGTTTTTAGTTTTTTATTTTTTATTTTATCCAACACATTACGTCAAGTAGATACGTATTATAATATATGATTTTTAGAAATACTAGCACTTCGGCATGAAAATTTTCCGATATTTGGGCATCTTTGAAAGCATAAACTGTCCTTATGACAGGTGGTTAATGTAGATACCACTACCCCATGAAGGGTTAAGCCACTATAATATGAGTATTGATTTTAGGTAAAGTTGTATGCTTTCGATTGCACATGTATTTCCTTACTTGATGCGCCATTACGCCCTTAATGTAACTGTATAATGTTATTGCAGGAACCCCTGGATCTCGGAGCCAGCGCCTCTGCGACCGAGCCAGTTGGACTGCCGCGAGTCTCAGTCCACAAACAGCTCGTCCAGCAGCCGAACATACTGCGGTATAGGAGGCAGCGGTCTGTCCGTGCCAGGGCCTGGTCCACCCCCTCACTGGTTACAGCACCACAACCACCACTCACACCCCCGGACAGCGCACTATGCAGTGCTCGATCACCATGCCGAAGGTAAGCCCTAGATCCTACCACAGTACAATATGCTATGCAGAAGGTAAGTCCTAGATCCTACTACTAAGTCAGACTATGCTGTGCTCGAATAATGTGTAAGAGGTAGGTCCTAGATCCTAGGACAGCGCACTATGCAGTGCTCGATCACCATGCCGAAGGTAAGCCCTAGATCCTACCACAGTACAATATGCTATGCAGAAGGTAAGTCCTAGATCCTAGTACAGTGCACTGTGCGATGCTGGGTCACCATGCAGAAGGTAAGTCCTAGATCCTACTACGGCACACTATGCTGTGCTCGATTACCGTGTAGAAGGTAGGTCCTTGATTCTAGTACTTAGCAATATACTGTGCTCAATCACCAAGCAGAGACAGACCCTAGATCCTACTACTATGGCACACTTATCTGTGCTCGATTATTGTGTAAGAGGTAGGTCCTAGATCTAGTACAGCGCACTATGCGGTGCACGATCACCATGCAGAAGGTAAGTCCTAGATCCTACTACTAAGGCAGACTATGCTGTGCTCGAATAGTGTGTAAGAGGTAGGTCCTAGATCCAAGGACAGCGCACTATGCGGTGCTCGATCACCATGCAGAAGGTAAGTCCTAGATCCTACTACGCCACACTATGCTGTGCTCGATTACTGTGTGAGAGGTAGGTCCTAGATCCTACTTCGGCACACTATGCTATGCCGAAGGTAAGTCCTAGATCCTAGTACAGTGCACTGTGCGGTGCTGGATCACCATGCAGAAGGTAAGTCCTAGATCCTACTACGGCACACTATGCTGTGCTCGATTACCGTGTAGAAGGTAGGTCCTAGATCTAGTACAGCGCACTATGCGGTGCACGATCACCATGCAGAAGGTAAGTCCTAGATCCTACTACTAAGGCAGACTATGCTGTGCTCGAATAGTGTGTAAGAGGTAGATCCTAGGACAGCGCACTATGCAGTGCACGATCACCATGCAGAAGGTAAGTCCTAGATCCTACTACTACGGCACACTATGCTGTGCTAGATTACTGTGTAAAAGGTAGGTCCTAGATCCTAGTACAGCGCACTATGTGGTGCTCGATCACCATGCAGAAGGTAAGTCCTAGATCCTACTACTAAGGCAGACTATGCTGTGCTCGAATACCGTGTATAGTAAAAGGTAGGTCCTAGATCCTACTACGGCACACTATGCTGTGCTCGATTACCGTGTATAGTAAAAGGTAGGTCCTAGATCCTAGTACAACGCACTATACTGTGCTCAATCACCAATCTACCGTGACCGACCAGGCACCATGCCTACCACAAATCAGCACTGTGCATTCACAGGTGTGCAGCTGTGTGACTTTGCACAGTGTGATGCACTCTGATCGCTGCTGCCCTAGATCCTACTATGGCATACTTTCCTGTGCTCGACCACCGTGTTGAAGGTAGGTCCTAGATCCTAGTACAGCGCGCTATACTGTGCTCATCACTAAGCAGAGATAGACCCTAGATCCTAACCACAGTACACTATGCTGGGTTCTATCACCAAGCAGAGATAGATTTAATTGTATTGTTCATATTACATCAGATTCCGGTTCGAGTAGGTTTACACCAAGGTTCGGCTTTAAGTCCATGTCTGTTTGACCTAATTCTGGACGAAATGTCTTGTGGATTAAGAGTCCAAGCCCCCTGGTGCATGATGTTTGCGGACGACATTGTGTTGTGTAGTACCACCAAAGATGTCATAGAGGAAAAACTGGAACAGTGGAGGGCAGCCTTGGAAGACGGAGGACTCAGGATTAGCAGGAAGAAGACGGAGTATATGAGGTTCAATACAGATCAAGACTGTGAGATCAGAATGCAAGGGGAAACGTTAAACAGAGTGGATGAGTTCAAATACCTGGGTTCGGTGGTGACTGGAGATGGAAATCTGGATGTGGAAATGTCACACAGGATTCAGGTAGGATGGATGAACTGGAGGAAAATGTCAGGAGTGCTCTGTGACCTTAAGGGGAAAATATATAAAACTGTCGTAAGACCTGCATTGCTATATGGCTCTGAAACATGGCCTGCACGAAAACAACAAACACAAACAGGCTTGACGTCACGGTAATGAAAATGCTCAGGTGGATGAGTGGAGTGACTAAGCGTGATAGAGTGGAAAATGTCAAAATAAGAGGAACATTGAAGATTGTGTAAATATCTAAGAAGATACAAGAAAAGCGACTTCAATGGAACGGGCATGTGAGAAGAAGGGAGGAATTTTACGTGGGGAGGAAGATGCTAGACATGCAAATACAGGGAGTGTGAATGCGAGGCAGACCTAAACGAAGATGGGTGGATTGTGTACGGGAGGACCTCAGAGAAAAACAGTTGTCAGAAGAGGATGTGCATGGCCGGGTTAAATGGAGGAGAGCTGTCAGAGGAGTGGGAATGATTTAAAGAGAAAGAAGAAGAAGAAGTTCATATTACATCAGAATATAGGCAATCAACATCCCATATTACAATGCTACAGAGTAAATTGATGCTCTCATGACCCCCTTCACGGTCATTGAACCTCAGAAAGCTACTTAACTTCCTTGTGATATGATATTGTTACCACGTATACCTACTGCATGTGCTAATGGGACACAAGCACTTCTGATGATCTTCGGACTGGATTGGAGAGGGGGAATATGAACTTTGGAGGTTATGGACTTATGGTACCACAATGGTAGGAATAGCAGCAATAGTTCACTTTTATTACTAAACAAAGTTGGGACATTACGAAGAACGATTCTCCTGTGCTCCCATACAAATTGGTAAATAAAGCCGCGACTGATCCAATCTTACCAACATTGTGGAACAAAACTAGTGAGCAAATCTTAATTTTTGCAGGCACATTGCCTCCTACCATTACAGATTCTGTAAGTTTTCGTTGTTAAATACTGTACTTGAAACACTGAATAATGATCTATGTTCGTGATAACTCAAGCCTATGAATTCACTTTCATTGCATTTGGCACATGTAGTCAACAAACCCTCATACATCATTCGGTCACTTATAGGCATACTGTATAGTCAGTTCTTGCATCGAGGCATTCTCCATGTGCGCGGCGTTCGTACCCAAACACTACGGCATCACGGTCTCATGTAAGAAAATATAAATTGGGTATTTACCCGGGTATATACCCAGTGGTCAATTAAATACCCAAAATGAGGGTATTTTCAGTTTTTTGAACTTTGTACAACACTTTATGATGTGTTGATGAAGTGTTGGACAAACAAGGACTGAAACACAGGTATTTTATGCCTTAAATTGAAATCAGTAACAATATTGATCCTTCAAAACTAAAAGAAAAGGAAAATGGACGTCCGGATATTTTTGGGTATTTATATGTTTTGGCACTGTAACGTTGTCTTTAAGTGCGTTTCTCCCTTAAACTAAAGTAAAATATTGGATAAAACCTTTGGGTTGTTGTGTTTTACATTTTTAATAAATACCATACCAAGATATTGAGAAGGTCGAGTTTTTATTACGGTACTGGAAATGAGCAACAAATATGTGGGAGGGAAAAGCTACTTTTGTAGTAATAAGAGTAGGCTATATGCATATTAATTGAAATGTGTATGCCAAAACTCAAAAGGTAATTAAATATATTCAATAGAAAATATATTTGAAAAAAAAAAGTTAATAAAAGTGCTTTAAGTTATTTTTCATTCAATTTTAAATATTAAAAAAATATTAATTTTCTAAATCATTCTCTAAATAATATAAATGCATGTCAGGAAGTTTTTGTAGTATGTGGGCTCTATAATGGGTGAAGATGTATGCCAGCAAGCATGTGAGTTGTCAACAGTGCTCAGCTCATCCTAACCAGAATTCAAACTGACACTGTACTTCCCTCCCATTTTCTATTGTTTATTTGATGCCTACTGTACTTAACCTAACTTTTTCAGTGTAGTTGTTAGTTTATGTCTCCTGATCTAATTCCCAATTCTAATTCTGTTTTTAAGTCCCAATTCTAATTAAATTTAATTTTATTAACTATCTAATGTTGTTACATTTCTGAAAAGTTAATGTAGAATAGTTTGCATACCGGTACCCTTTTTTAAGGTTCAACTTACCAGGACACAGGATTTTTAATGAAAAATCTAAAATACCCGGGTATTTACCCGAGTATATACCCTGGGTATTTACCCCGATTTATAAATACCTGGGTATTTTACATCACTAGTGACAGGAGAAGCCAGTTCGATACGTTGGGACGGGGAGTGGGAGTTGGACTGTACGCATGCGTGGTCGGTCTATTCCTGACCTAAATACATCGACAGTCAGTTACTCCTAGCTCCCACATTGTACTTGTTGTTTATCCAGCTTGTAGGCTGTCACTGAAGGCCCCATTCCACTCTTCCCATTTGCAGAGTACAAATAAAGAAAAAAAGACACGGATAGTCAGTCTGAAAGACTGGACTTTATATCATTTTAAATGCTAGCAGCCGAGTACCAAGAAGGCAGTGCGAGAACAGAGTTTCAAGATTCTATTTTGTTTCTTCACTGCCTACTTGATTGTTCTCGCACTGCCTTCTTGAAACTCTGTTCTCGCAATGCCTTCTTGGTACTTGGCTGCTACATCGTACTATGACGTCACACACCTCAGTGCATTCTCGGTACATTTTGTCCCGTCACTGTAACGTAACGCCAGACCTCAGCGTAACGACGAAGTCGACAAGATCATTTAAAATGATAAAAATATTGGGTGTGCGGAACTACGATGCGCGACGATATTTGAGGGTGACAACGTATTCTCGGAATGATTTGTTTAAACTGTCGCTCTTGCGAAATTTCAGCTTTGTATATTTTTATAAATACAGTACCGTATGTATTTTGAAAAAGGAAAGTTCACAGGCGAAATGAAGAAAAGCCGAGTTGCACTTCCAGGGAAACTCCAATCACACCACTCTTCTCTGAAGTTTTAACTCAACACGACTCGACAGTTTGCTGCTGGCTGTAACTGGGGTGATAGGCTTGCCCCTAGCCACCTCGTAAACTCTCGCCTCAGTATTTGAATGGAGATTGTTGGAAGAAATAAAAACATAAAAACACTTATAGTGGGCGATGTATTGAAGATAGAGACGGAACATTTTTGTAGAACTTTTCATGCTGAATGCCATGTGTTTTTTTTTCTCTCGACGTTTTCACTGAAATCGTCACTGCTCGGCTTCCTTTGATCATAAAGAAATTATTTTCTACAGAAATCTTCCTCAAGATATCCTTTACAGAATGGTGAAAATCACATCAAAATCCATCCAGAGGTTCACCCGTGACATCCAAAAACGACAGTAGCGACACTCGAGCGCAGCAACAGAAGAGAGAGAGAGAGCGTTGCAGCAGAAGAGAGATAAAGCGATATCATCACCTTTCACTGTAACACTTTTTCAGGATCGTCACTTTATTCCAACAATTGTTGTCACGTCGAAAAAGAAGGCGTGAATAATTGACTCTGGCAGAGACCAACTTGATGTTTTTAGATTGCGCGGTATGCAGTAAGCGGGAAGGCATCTGCTGTTCAAACCCAGCGGACTTCCATTAGGATGTATGAATGCTATATTTTCTCTTCAGTGCAGCCTCCAGGTCCGCGTCGTTGATCAGTTACTCCAGGCCCATGGCGTATGAATAAATTCATGTGAAGGATTTTAACATTTGCTCAGTGGCGTGCAAGCACATGCAATCGCTGGGCGCTAGTGCAGAAAATGCATTCAGCTCAAACGTTTTTCACGTCGCTTAACGGAAGCGCACCGTCCTGACCAAATAGTAACCTACCCCTTCACATGTCACGTTATTGGGAAGTCTACTCTTCTCTACGAGTACTGTAATCTAACTACGTACTGCCCAGTACAGTAACTTAGTTTCTTCGTACTTCCAGCTAACAAAATTATACTTACAGCAATGTGGTCATGCGCGTCAAATTGCAATACACGACTGCAGCGGCTGGAGACTTTGAATCCCGGCCTTGACAACGGCCATACTGACTGTGGTTTATCCCTGAGATTATTATTATTATTATTATTATTATTATTATTTGCTGCCATTTAATTCCGCCGCAGAGCGATAGATCCTGCGGCGGCGGGTCCCCTTAGACGGTTTCTTCGTCTCTTCGGGCCAGGAATATATAGTGTTAGGGAGAGGTGTGATTTTGGGTGATGGGGATGTTTGTTTTTTGGAATTGGATGAAGGTGTGTGTGATTTTAATTTAGGGCAGAGCGGTTTATTATATATCTTATTATAATTACATCGTCAGTAAGGAACAAGGCTATTATGGTCATTTTCATGTCCTTTGATATTATTATTATTAAGTTTATAATCTCTTTAATTCTTAAGGTTTTAAGGCAATTCTTCCAAGTAGAATAGATACCATTGATTACCTTTCTGTACATGGCAGGAAATAATACAATGTAGGTAGACTTACAAGATACTGGAGTACAAGCCTGTAATGCCTCATGTGATGCTTCCTTCACGTCTGTTCCCTGGCTTATGTTTCAGTGTTGGAGGCTCCTTCCATGGGGCCCGGGAGTCATGTCCCGAACGCGGTAGTTCCTGGGCCCGCCAAGCCCCACCCCCACGCCTATCCTCAGCAGTACGCTTCCTCGTCGCGGGCCGCCTCGGACAGGGGGCGTCCCATCACCCCGACCAGCTCCCCAGGGGGCGCTTCGGGGAGCGACGGTGGAGGAGCGGTGGACGGCTGCGGGGGACACTGCGTGGCCTTCGAGAACTTCTGTTACTACTGTCTTCAGGTGAGCCTAAGTTACCCCCCAGGGGCTCACATCTAGTGGGACGTGGGTTAGTGACCACGGGACTCCAACTGAGTCTGGCATGTCTTCTTTCCTGTCGACCTCTCTTTGTCAACTCTTGTTCTCTTCCGACCCTGACGGTATTAGGGTATCCGAGGTCTAAGGAGTCTTTCACTTCCCACCTTAATTGGGCCTTGTATCATCTCTCCTGATACCCTCATTCTGCGAGGGGTCAGCCTTATTTTTCTTTTCATCTTATCTCCTGCCTTCTGCACAAGGCCCTCAAGGAGGCAGAGTGTATGTAGCCTCACCACTTCTGGAGCACCCTGGATAGTGCTACACCCTCAAGGGCTCACGGCTGGTGAGTTTGGGAGTTGGCGACCCCGAGGGATTCTTGAGCTGGGTCTGATTTGCCCCCTATTTCCTCTGACTTTGGTGTGGGCTCTCTCCTCTTTCCCTTTCCTATCTGCCTTTCATGGTTCTCCTCATTCTTCTAGGGTTGAGGGCATTTCTTTGCTTCCTGTCCTTTATTTGCCTTATCCTTTATTTGTTTACCATTTCTTCTTCTAGTTTGTAAGACTGTAGTTAGTATTAGTTATAGTTTTCATTCACATATCATCTTTCATTATCACCCAAAACCATTAGGGTCCGATAACCTAGATGTTAGGCCCTTAAAAACAATAATTAACTATCATCATCATTATTATTATTATAGTAAGTTACTTGTGATAGATCCGACATTTGTTCCAAACTCATCTCGTAATGTGTCTTAAGCCCATTTTCCACGACACTCGCAAGCATGGAAGCTTCTACCAGTACGGGTACACACGCTGGTAGAGACGCTTATAGCACCGTGTGATTTGTACTTTTCATGCTAGGTTCTGCCTTACATTATAGCTTCCATATAACTCACGAAATTGAACAGGTGCCATTTTTCCCGGCACTTTGCATGAAAGATTGAGTTCAAGAATCAATTGGTTTGCTTTTCTCGTTCTAGTAGAGATCCTAGCGGCAATATATATATATAAAACAAGTAGTTCCGTGAAGAACTATACAGCCTATTTTCATATATCCTGCTCATGTTAATTGTCTCTATCAACATACAAAATGTCAGTCTAATTGCTGTAACAGATTCGTGGATATTGAGAACCGTCTAAATATTTCATATGGTCGCCAGGATGGATTTTTATTTTTGTACTATTACATTAAGATTATTGTGTACGTGTGGTAGGCTATTCAAACTTCAATCGCATGATTAGAACACAAGAAGTAAAAACGAGATTTTAAAAGTACGCACACCAGCCATCTTGTGATTATGCAAACAATTGAAATAAATTACATGCCAGTGGATCAACATTTGTATAAGCATTTAACGTGCAACGTTTCACGGCACTCGGATAGTTAATTCGCGAGAAACGTCCATTTAAATATTTATAATTCGCGTCGCCGCCATGTTGGATTTGTGCTCATCAGGTTACTGAAAGTCCTATAGGTGAACATATGTTCATAGTCTCTATGAACATAAAACAATTCAGTTTGGTTGCTGTAAAAGATTCATAGATATTGAGAACCGTCTAAATATTTCGGAAGCTCGCCATTTAGGATTGTTATATGTATAGGCCATTGAGTTATGTACCATTCAAGGACATTTATTGCCTAGCTTCATTATTCAATCTTTCACTTCGATCGCATGATTACGACACAAGAATAAAAACTTAATTTTAAAATTTCGCACAGCTGCCATCTTGAGGTTATGTAAACAATTGAATTAAATTAGATGGCAGTGCATTACAATCTGCAAAATCATTTATTGTACCACATTTCACTGCGCTCAGAGAGTTAAATCACTAGAAAAGTCTATTAAAATATTTAAAATTCGCTTGGTCGCCATGTTCGTTTTGTACTTTACAGGTTTATGAAATATGCATAGGTTAACTTGTATCAGTACCCTTTATCACCGTACAAAATTGCATGATGATATCTGTAATAGTTTCGGAGATATAGAATGTCAGTGAAATATTTCGCACAGCCGCCATTTTGAGGTTATGTAAACAATTGAACTAAATTAGACTCCAGTGCATTACAATGTGTATGAACATTTGCTGTTCCGAGTTTCATTACGTTTGGATAGTTAAATCGCGAGAAATGTCTATTTAAAAGTCTCAATTTCGCTTGACCGCCATGTTGGTTTTGTAGTCACCAGGTTTTTGAAAGTCTCATAGGTGAACTTCTAGTAGTGCCCTTTATCACCGTACACAATTTCAGGGCGATATCGGGAATAGTTTCGGAGATATTGCATGCTAGTGAAATATTTCGCACAGCCGCCATGTTGGATTGGTGAGACGTAACAAAATTTGAAGGGCACGGTCGAGGTCGCCGGGAATAGTGCTATGAACTTACCGAGTTTCATTGAAATCGCTCCATCCGTTTAGATTTTATTAGGGGGGGACACACACACACCTCACACACACACGCACACACGGACAAAAGGTGATCTCATAAGCCTATTTTTTCAAAGTTGAAAATAGGCTAAAAATATGTGGGTAGCCCCACATCAGAACGAAACTACATTTTCTTTAAACGCGCCAATGCGAAACGCCCTTTCTACAGTATGTACAGTAAATACAGAATGTTTCATTATTCTGGGATAAATACTGAGATATGAAAATTCTATTAGTTATCAATCATGAATAGTATACATCCATGGTTTTGAACAGAAAGTAGGGAAAATGCAAATTTAATTAAATGAGAGAAGAAAACCATTTTCCCTACCAATGTTTATCATTTAAATCGTCCTCATAGATCTAGTGAAACATTCTATGGCGTGCGGAACGAGTCTACCATTTGTTGTATGTTGTTTGCAGGTGATCTTCATCGCCGGCATTTTGACGGGAGTGTCGCTGACGATTGCGGGCAGTGTTCTGCGCTCTCAGCAGCGTGGCAGTGACTTGCTGGTGTTAGTGTACATTGGCTGTATGTTGGCCATGGTGTGCGCCTTGCTCTTATCCGTGCAGTGTTGCGTGCGGCAAAACGTCAAGAGACGTAAGCGCGCCTTGAGAGCGTCTCGGACTGGGTGTCGCCGCCTTGCGCCGGCCGTCAATCAGCAACCGCACAGCAGTGATATGATCCCGCTACAGGAGCTGGGCAAGCCAACACAGCAGCAGCAACAGCAACAACAACAGCAGCAACAGCACCCTCAGTATCAGCCGCTCCTCATGCGTCTAGTCCAGCAGCAGACTGCCGACAACCAAAGACACCACCAACAGCAGCAGTTTGTACACCAGCAGAACTACAGGTAGGTACATATTAATTAATTGTATAATTGCGCACGAAAGTGCATTTGGAATAAATACACCATAATATAATAAACACTGTCAGATGAGAAGTTAAATAAATAGACTAGCGGTGCATGGTTTCCACCGGTTTCCACCACAAACCGCGCTCGAGTCCCGGATCCCACCAACCCACCGACCAGTGCGCGCCCCATATTACATGATCCTTGGTCTGTGGTCGATATCATAATAATAAATGAACTGCGCACAAATGTGCATTACATTTTCGAGTAATCCAATAAGGACAGTGTTCTCTTAGAGCATTTACTAAAATGATATCGACCACACTGTTTAGCACATAATATGTACACAAGTTTAGTGAGCACTTTGAGAAGATTATTTTCTAAGGCGATCCCTCTATAGGAATTGGGGTCATATTGGTCTCCTTTCCCCTTATAGAGCATCTTCAATGTTGACAGTTTCCACGTGGAAGGAACGACTCCTGATCTCAAACAAAGATTCATTAAATTTGTAAATACCGGTAATAGCACGGTACCTGCTGTTTTAATGTGCTCATTGAAGATGCCATCTGGCCCAGACGCATTTCCGTCCTTCAGAGTCATTAGAGTACTACGAACCTCATCTGGTGTGAACAAGGGGATAGTAGTGCTATCTTGTTCAGATGGTTTCATTTGGATTGCTGTTAAGGTTCCCTTCTGATTTAATATGGCAGTGAAGTGTTGCTCCCAAAAACTCATGTCAATTTTCCCAACCATTTGAGGTTTTCTGGGTGTTAATGCTAAGTAAGGGTTCGCTTTCGCATTCTCCACCATTTTGGCCGCCTCAAGTTCAATTAAGTCCTTTCGTGTCTTCTTGAGTAATTCCTTATAATTCTTCCTCAAAGTGCCATATATATCTAGGTCCTCATGTCTATTGCTTGCTTGCGCTATGTGAAGGGCTTGTAATACTCGTTTTCTCTCGAAATAGCAGGTGTGGTTAAACCAGTTCTGTGATTTTCGTTCGCGAAGTAGTGGAACTGATGATTTAATAATGTCCTCAAGGGCAGAGGCGGCAGAGTCAAGATCACTTGCTTCAATTCTGTTGTTAAAGTGAATTAACTTGTTGGTATTTTGAGTCAGTAGGCTTTCATTCAGTTTACGTTTAGGACGTGTTTTGACTCAATCTTGAGTGGTGTACGAGCAGCCACAGTAAAGTGCGCTACAACAGGGCAATGCTTTTTAAGTGGAGCTTCGGAGGTGGAATAACACACCTTATATTCTGACAACTCGATCCCAGTACCCTTGAAGAAAATTAAGTCTATCGTACTTAGTGATGTGGGCCGGGCAAATGCCCAGTGGGCAGGACATCTATAAATGGACATTTTCCCGGGCATTTGCCCAAAGCAGTTTTAAGCGCCCAAAATCTGGGCATTTAAGAAAACATTTTTTTTTTTTTTTTTTTTACTTTTTACTACTTTTGATTGTTACTAGAGAATCTAAAACATAATAAAAACCATTAATCAAAGGTACATTTCATGGATAAACTAATAGGCCTAATGCCTGAATATTGCTAATAATAATTTAATTATCCTGTGTCAATGTCAATAACATCTAAAGGGGAATTATGTATATCTGGTTTGAATAAAACATTGTATTACTGAGTTAAGCCTGCAGGCCTACTGATTTATATTTAGGAAAATTAGGTAGGAGTTTGATTATGGTGTGAATAGTGGCTTTGGGAGGAAGGTGAATGGGCTAGGCCCTGGGCAGCCTTTGTGCTATGATCTTGGAATGGGGGTAGGGTGGTTGTGG